>APFE031228894.1:58518-82067 GCA_000404065.3 Pinus taeda | reverse complement strand
TTATTAATATATATACAATTTTATATGGATATCATGAGAAGCAAAAATGTTGGTTATCAAAACCACGATCTTAATATTGACATCAGTTACATCCATACTCTATGAGTAGAGCTAAAAAACTTATAACCAGTAGATGATAATGAAAGACTAGGAAAACACCAATGCCTTGAAGAGACTGTGCCACTAGAAATAGAGCAAGGACACTATCCTATACCAGATATAATAAAATTACAAGATTGTTCCAACAACAGAGAAATTCCTTGTAAACACAAAGAAATCAAAATTTTCCAAATATAAAATTTTATTTAAGTTTTTTATTAGGTAAGATTTAATCCCTCTTCACCCATGATAAATTCAAGTTATATATATAAACTTGTCTCTGTTTTTATTATACTAAATAGTGAATTATTAAAAGAATTATTTAGATTTTTAATTAGTAAAAATAGGCAAGCACTCATGAAGGCGGAAGGATCTAGCTCTACATAGCTTAGATAATTAGGGTTAGAGAGGGAAATTTGTAATCCTACAACATTTGTACTAAGCCTTCACATTTTGTACTACCATGCTATCAAGTTTTGTCCCTTCGAAAGTTTTGTGGGTGCATGAAGAGTAGTCAAATCTATTGAGTGAATGTTAATGGGTGTATGTGTCCTGTGGTAGTGTATACATTAACTAGGGGCTATAAGCATCTTGGTGACTCTAAACTTCTACTTATCATTTATGTATTTGCTTTCGATTGCGTAATTCTATAAATTAACAATGGTTTGAAATATTTTCAAATTGTTATTGTAGGTAATGAAGGCAATGTTAGTCGATGAGCCTATTCGAGCCTTAGTTCATAGGAATGACAACATGTGCGATTTTTGGCATAGGGGAACTTGCATGACAGGGCATTGTTGATTTTGAGGGAGGTTGTCCCTAGTCTCCCATATTTCTATATTGAGCAGTAAGGGTTGTGTAAAAAGTGTGTGCTTAGCAAGCAACTAAGTTTGCTTTCCCAAGCTATGAGTCCAGATCGAAGGACATTTTGAATCTGACACTTTTGGATGCATGTGGAATAATGTTAGTATCATCAATACAAGGAGGCATACATTATATGTCTTTTATTGATAAATTCTCTAGGAAGACATGGATCTAGTTCTTGAAGACCAAAGATGAGGTCTTTAGTTAGTTTTATGTGTTCAAGACTTGTGTGGAGCACTTGACAATGAAGAATATCAAGGTCCCGAAATCAGATAATGGGGGTAAGGATACCTCTAATGTCTTCAAGGATTTCTACAAGGAAGCAAGAATTAAGAGGGGGTTGATAATGTCTTACAACCCATAACAGAATGAGGCTGTAGAGGGAAAATAATGTTGAAAAATGCAACAAGAAATTCTCAAATTGATTTTGCCTTGATCAAATTGAGAAAATT
The DNA here is from genome assembly GCA_000404065.3 of Pinus taeda. NCBI lineage: Eukaryota > Viridiplantae > Streptophyta > Pinopsida > Pinales > Pinaceae > Pinus > Pinus taeda. The sequence continues at coordinate 80,652 of APFE031228894.1, read as the reverse complement.
CGAATTTCCATATCAACAAACAACTTGGATGATGTTAACTTGTGTGACATGGCTTGTGTCACCTAGTTTACCTAGTAAATTTGAGTTGGAGGAGTTAGAGTTATGTTCTGCATGTGTGACTGCTACTTTGTAGCAATCATGGTCAGATATCTTAGGTTGTTTTCAGTTAAACTAGTTCCAACTTTTGGAGGAACTAGTGGAAGGCCAGTTAAGCAGTGGGACTTTAGTCAAACTCAGTGATCATCTAGTTAGCTGATCAATCAATCCAAAATAACTCATGCATGCAGAGAATTCAAATTACCCAGTTGAGGTGGAGATTCCAAGGCAATGTAACATCAATTATAGACTAGTCTTGAGTGTACAGGTGTTGCATGCAGTCAAATGACCAACCTAAGGAATTGAGAAATTCATTTAGAGGAATTTCCTAAATAATAGGGGCTAATTCCTCAAGGAACAATGCAAGGAAATAAGAGTTCAAGCTGAGGCAAAATTTGACTATGTCTGGGTCAGAGGCCTTTAGTGAGAAGAGAGATAGGTTATTCACTTGTAGGTTGTGCTCAGTTGAGAAAAGCAATTGTAATACATCTCTATTCATTAGATTAATGCAAGCAGTCATTGGGGTTTTTAGCAGATTTCTTTCCCCGGGAAAAATACAGTGTGCATGTGTGTTATTTCTTATTGCATGTCTGAAATTTTTGTTCTAAATTGTGAATTCATTTGTATCTTGCTTTGTAGGCTGGATTTGTCTCGATTTCATCATAAGCCCTAGACACATCTTCATCCGAGGAGATGGTTTCTTCTAATTTGATGGCTTCTAATAGGATTTTAATCCTTTCACCTTTTCTATATCCTTTTTAGCTATTTTATTTTGTTCTTCAATCTGGACTAGTAAAAGAGTCTATTTATCTCTTCTAAATTGTTGCATATCATAATGTTTGTAGGGGCTAAAATAGAGATCAATAGGATTGTAAACAACTAGATTTTCTCAGTAAGGAGAGATACTAGAACTTTCAAGTTGTTGAGAGGTAGGTCCAGCCACTTGCTGTAAGAGGAGATCTCATTCAACTCTTAATGCAATCCTTTCTTGTACTTGCCAAATAGGAAGAGTGCCTTTATTTTGACAGATTTCTTCTAATCTTTCTTTAAGACTTTTTTGTTTGGTAATAGTGAACATGAACATATCATATTGTTGCCTTGGAGTTTACATATTTTGGCAGTATTCTTCAAATCTTGGATATTGGTGATTTTCATAAGGAGTTGTCAGGGTCTTATCTCCCTCCCAATTTTGTGGATCTAGAAGGCAAAAATGATCAACAAGGTGTTCAATATCTGAATTAGAAGAAGTAGTAGAAGAAAAATCACTATCTTCATTAGTGGGAAGAAGGATGATATCATCAGATTGTGGAGGAGGAGAAGTAGAATCAACAAAACAAAGATCCAACCATTCTGGATTGAGGTCTTCAGTGAAAAGTGCAGAAAGGTGAGGGTTTTTGGTTTTCTTAGGACACTTATTTTCCTAATGTCCTAGTTTATGGAAATTATAGCAGAGAGAAGATTTTCTTAGGGAAGATCGTCTTTGAGATAAGGTTTCTTTAGAAAAGAGCGTTTATGGTAGTGTGTTTTAGAGCTCTTATAGTATTTAGCAGGAAGACCAAGAGCCCAACGGGACTTAAAAGAGTACTTCTTATATTTTTTCTTCTTATGTTTACATCATTTGCAGTAGAAAGATGCAGGATGTATGCCCTGATGTCCTTTGTTGAAAGCATCATATCCCCATTCTAGCATTTTACCCACATTTTTGCACAAAGGAGTAAACATATTATTAAACCTCTTAAAATCTTTTGATAGTCTTTTCTCAAGGCAATGTTCTTGAATCACTACATCTATATGATAATTCTCCATGGCAAGGGTCATGCCTTGCAACCGTATATCTTTATCCTTAAACTATTTCTCTACTACATCTAGAAGGGCACCTTAGAAACTGCGAATATAATATTTGATATAAGTTGGTTCATTGGATTTTCCTTCTCCTATGAGTAATTTCTGCATGTCACAGAAATATTTATGCTTAAGAGACAAATCTCTTAATTTCTAAGACACGAAGAGAGATTGAAGATGCTCTACATTTGATCCAACTTTATTAGCACCATAGAATTGCAGTCCTAAGGCTTCAAGTAAATCACTGTGAGTAGTGGGGGAGTTTAAGAATTCATCTTTGGTTGTCTAAGGAAACAAGTGCCACCATTCCCATGCAAGACCAGTAAACCCTGCAATAAGAAGATTAGTTATATGCCTTGGTGTAATTGTACTATCTTAAGCTTTCTTAGCAATACTCCAATTTCCTAGGATTTGTAATGCTTCTTTGATTTATTCTCTTCTTTGACATCCTATATTAAGTATAGGATGTTCTGGAATTGTGGCTATGCGTCTATTCATTACTCTCATGCCAAGGCTCCCTATATTAGTTAGCCTTGATGTGTTTGTAGAGGCTTCCCCCATAGTTTCATCAAATCCTTTAGGGCCTTCAATCTCTAAAGCCAAAATATCTAGATATTTTTCCTTATTTGGCAATAAAGGATCCCAATGATTGATTTTATTCATGTCTTTCAAAACAATAGAAAAAAAATCGTCTCATATCCTGAAATCCCATTCAGGTTGTAGTTATGGTTCAACTTCATAAGCAAACATATCAAGTGAATTTTTTTCCTTTTGTGACCAGGATTAGTATGATCTTTAGGGATATATTGTCGAAATGTATCAAAAGCAACAATGTTTCTAAATGGCCTCTAGAATGACTTAGAGAGTTCTAGAACTCTAAAATATATCTTTTCAAGAACCGAAAGCCTAATATTAAGCTTTTCTATGGCCCTTTTTTATTTCGTCAGCGTCACTCATGACATGGGATACTATGTCCAATTTGTCGTAAAGTTTTTGTAGCTCTTCTCTTTCAGACTTATTAGCAGTAATTATTCTTAAAAGATCCTTATGGACATCATCTATTTTTTTGGTTGTCAAGCTTCCTTGAAGATTTGAATAGTTCAACAAATTGCACTCATCAAAAACACTTGTGTCAGTTGAGGATGATATGACTGGCATATATTCCTATTTAATTTTTCCATCAGATCGATACTGACGAAAAGGAGTAGCTAGAAGATTTCTTCCAGGAACAAATGAAAGTTCTCCCGTCGGTATTTTGACTATCATTTATGTATTTTCTCTTAGCAGTGTAACAAAAAACTTACACAGATCTGCAAACTTAGGGGCTATGTATACAACTTTATTTTATCAATGCAGGCTGGGCAATCTGTATATTTTCCAGAACGAAAAATCTGGTTATTTCTACTGGATTTGCAAGTATGTTGAGGCTTTGTGGTTTGTAAGGAAGAGTGGCTTGGGATAGAAGGAAGATGACCAAAGGAGAGTTGGTCCGTAGTGATTTTGGAGAGGTACTCGATTTCTGAAAGAATATATATATATATATATTATATATATATATATATATATATATATATATAATATATATATATATATATATTCTTTGTTTGTTTTTGTTTTTCGTTTGTTTATTTTTTTGTCTTTTGTTTTGTTTTTCCAACAGATCTTGTTTATAAGTATGGCATTTATTCTCCCAAGAGGTTGGATAGCTCATCCCTGTTCAGTCAAATGTGATGGGTTGAGAATTAGAAGAATGATCCGTTTCTAATATACTATGGGAATTTATCTCTACAAAGGGCTTTATCGATGGAAGGGTGTCATTAGAGAATCTTACTATTACCATACGTTTTAATTGACAAATGAGGGATGAAACAAACATATCGAAACCTCCGGGAAGAATGTAGGCTTTGAGTAGATCATAGATATAGGGGTTATCCAGAGCCACTACATTATTTGGGTAAACAATATAGAAAGTTGGTCCATCATGTAATGGGGTAGAAAATCCTCCAATCAATGCATATGAAAACTAATTATGTCTTGTATCGACTATGCAACACAGAGTATGCACATTTAGAAAAGGTTTGACTAGAGGCTGCAATACAAACTTTATCACCCCAAGATGACAATACTTGTATTTGTGTTTCTTTCCCCAATCTATGAGATCTCTATCTAGCAGATTTGTATGTAGTGGTTCATCATTAGAAGTGAAAGGTTGATTTATAGATTGAACCTTGATAAAAGAGTGTGAAAATATTCCCATTCATGGAGCATATAGACCTCTTTGGGATATATAGGTGGGAGTTTCCAGTCAGTGGACGAATGGGGTTCTGAAATATAAATAAGTCCTGTAGAAGTAGTACACTCACACAAATAAGAATATCTACGATCTTTAACCATATTACTTTTTCCTTAAGCATTATCAATGGATATTTCTACTAAATTTACTTCATCCATCAAAGGATCCATTATCTCTAGACGACTGAGTGAACTCTGGTGAGAACTAGGAGTGAAGTTGTAGAAAACATGTTAAAATTGGAAAATAGGGCAAAATTCCACCTTGGGAAACAGATGGAGATGATTATTGCATTGGATTCCCCTTTCCGAAAGGTCCAAATTCGATATAAATATCATCTTATTCGAACAAGCAGAGGTGAAATTTTGAATTTATTCTCTCTGATGCACAAATTTTTAAGGTCAACTTCAACTTAATGTAGGCTTAAGAAGCCCAATATATGTGTCCTTTCACCTTCATCGAATTGTATAAATAGGAGTGTCCTCTCTCCTCATTTAGATATCATTTACTCATCATTTTTTCTCTATCCTAATCTGATTGATTCGTAAAGTTTGGTGATCATCTCTCTTTCTCTCACAAGTGGATGGAGGACGAATTTCTAGAATAGTTTGTAGGCCAAAAATTCCAGGGTTTCAGGGCAACGTTGACCAAGGCTTCATTGACCAAGTTTGACTGCGTTTTCTAGTGAAAATTTTCGATCTCTTGAGGCCACATTTATTGGCAGAGAAATTGAGGTGTTTGGGATATTTTGGCCAACGTAGACTTTAGGTTGACCGCAAAAAATCACAGTAGATTTTCTCTCTCTTTTGACAAGGTTTGATCGAGTTGTTTTGAGCAGCGTCTGACCTCCTCTTTAGGTCGATTTTGACCAAGGAAGACCGAGTTGCTTTGGTATAGTTTTGACCAACGTTAAATTTCTTGTTAGGGCTAAAATTTACCGTAGTGGACTGCAGAATTTTACAAGGCTGATTTGACTGTGTATTGGGAAGCAAATTTGATTATTGTACTCTCTCTCTCTGTGCTGAACTATTGAATAATAACATGAAGATTTGATCAAAGGGTTTTCCCCACATTGAGTTTTTCCCTGGCATTTGCCAAATCTGGTGTCCTCTTGTCTTGGCTTGTTTTTTACATATGTTTTTATGCTCTATCTGCATTGACTGTCAATGTGATTGCTATTGGAAATAATTGGAAAGTCTCATTGAGCTACTAAAGGAACATTGAAGTAAATTGTGCTCAGCATAGAGCATACCATTTTTATCTAAAATTAACATGGTATCAGAGCTCAGGTGAAGACAAGCCCAAGCAAGAGTGAGAAAAAGATATCACTAAAGGAAGTTGTTAGACAAGAACTTGGAACTACATCTTACTTCAAATCCGAGGAAAAGCTTAAGGGAAAATCTGACTATCATGCATGGAAGATGTCTCTAGATTTGACTTTGGAAGAAAATGATGCTATGGACTATGTGAAAGGAAGAGTAGTGGAGCCTCCTTCAATGCATCTGCTACTACACAAACAAAGTACAAGAAAGGTGAGGTTAAAGCTAAGAAAATTATTGTTGGTTCTATTCATAAGCCTTTGGTTGCCTGTATTTCTGATTTGGAAACATCTAAGGAGATATATGACAAGCTAGTTGGGATTTTCAAAGTAAATAATGCAAATCAAGTCCTCTTTCTCAGGAACAAGTTAAAAGACATCAAGATGGATAAAGGAGAATCCATTCAATCCTACTTCATGAGGATTATCTAAATCAACAATGATCTCCTATCTATTGGAGAAGTTATTGGTCACAGGGAGCTCACTCTTATTACACTTGGAGGCCTTACAAGAGAATGTGATGTTTTTAACGCTACCATCCTCAACAATGATAGGATTCCAGGATTTAATGAATTATTGGCTAGATGCAATCAAGAATAAATCAGGATGATGGAAAGAGACAAGCCCTCAAATGGAAACAATCCTACCACCTTCTCCACTCATGCTAAAAGGAAGAACAATGCTGGTCCAAGAAGACAAGGTCAAGGGTTCAAGCCGAGATTCAAAGAAGGAAGAAAAGAAAGATGCTTCAATTTTAATAGGTTTGGCCACTTCGTTAGAGAGTGTCCTCTAAAGAGATGATGACAACAATAACAACAACTACTAAGGCAATGACAATCAAAGGGACAACAGGTTCAACGACAAAGGAAAGAGGAATACTCTCGTTGCTAGATATGGAAATGGTCGTCCTCCTAAGAAGTCGAGAAACTCCAGGTATGAAAAACTTAATGTTGTAGAAAAGCAAAAAATAATTTTTATCTTATTTCTGCCCTTACCACCGCCTCTCCTCTAGATACATTAGATAATTAGTTGATTGATAGTGGTGCCTCAAGGAATTTCACTGGGTACAAGGAGGCCCTCTCAAACTTGATTGAAAAGAAGACAAATATGGAGGTTATACTTGGGGATAATTCCACTTATCCCATGAAAGGGATTGGAATTGTTACTCTTCACTTAAATCAGGGTCAAACCTTCATTTACAAGAAGTGTTATATGTACCTGATTTGAAAAAGAACCTGGTCTCTATTTCTGTAATGGAAGATAAAGGTTTCAAGGTGACATTCATTGATGGGAAGGTTTGTGTTTGGAAAATAAATCTGAAAGATGCATTTACACTTGGATTTAGGGTTGAAGGTCTCTATCAGGTTGGAGTAAGTCCGTTGGGAGCAATGACTTGTGACACCTCTTCAATCCAAATGATGGCACCGAAGATTTTCTCACCTTCATTACAAAGCCTTACCTTATGTAAGGAAGATGGTCACAGGTATGCCTGAATTCAACTTAGATCATGAAGGCGTTTGTCAGGTTGTGCAGCTAGAAAACATACAAGGGGACCATTCCCCTTGAGTGGAAGTCAAACTACTGATATTCTTCAATTGTTCCAGTCTGATCTATTAGGTATGTTGCCCGTATCATCTTTGGGAGGATATTTGTACTATGCAATTTTTGTGGATGACTTCTCTCGAAAAACATGGATCTATTTCTTAAAGAAGAAGGATAAAGTGTTCAAATGGTTCCTCTCTTTCAAAGCCTTGCTCGAGAATCAAATAGGGAAGAAGATCAAAATACTAAGGACTGATAATTAAACCAAATAGGAGTCAAATAAATTCAATGGATATTGTAGAGAAGCTGACATTAAGAGGGAGACCACTACTGCATATACTCTTGAAAAAAATGGTGTTGTCAAAAGGAAGAATCAAATTATCATAGAAGCCACCCGTGCCATGCTTCATGACCAAGGTTTACCAAAGTTCTTATGGGGAGAAGCTGCCAACACCACTGTGTATGTTGAAAATAGATGCCCACATCAAGCATTGGACCTCAAGGCACCCAAAGAAGTTATTTTAGAATCTTTGGTTGTCCCATATATTTTCATGTGCCCAAAGAGAAAAGAAACAAGCTAGATGCATCTGGGAAGAAAGGAACGTTTGTAGGCTACAATGTAACTTCGAAGGCATATAGAATCTATGTGCCTGGTCAAAGAGAAGTAGAAAAGTCACAATGTCACATTCGGTGAAGATTCTGCTCTTAGCAAAGTCTGAGATCTTCTTATCCCTAGGAAGGACAATGATGATGATGCAGGAAAGCAAGATGAATCTTCAATGGATGATTCGATGCTTGATGTTGAAGGTTCAATGGATCCCATTTATTTACCTCCTAGTGAGCCGTCTACTTCAAGAAAAAGACCTTTGTAGCTCAAATACACTCTTGAAGATGCTGAGAGACATGTTTCACCAAGGGGAACATTTCGTGAAAGTAAGAAGTCGAACAGGTACTAAGGGTACTTAGCTGCCATGAGTACCATTGTATAATATGAGCCATATACATTCAAAGAAGTCATGAAACACCAAGTTTGGAAGGATGAGATGAATGATGAATATGTGTTGATCATGAAGAATGATGTCTGGGATGTGGTTCCTAGACCCAAGGACAAGTCAATGGTCACTTCAAAATGGATTTACAAAATCAAACATGGAGTTGATGGGAGTGTTGAAAAGTTTAAGGCCAGGTTCGTTGCTCGAGGCTTCTCTCAAAAGGAAGGAGTGGAATATGATGAGATATTTGCATCGGTTGACTGATATACCACCATTCATTCAATCATAACCCTTTCTGCCTCACAAGGATGGAGCCTACATAGAATGGATGTCAAAATTACTTTATTACATGGCTCGCTTAAGGAGGAAATCTATGTAGAACAACCCGAGGGGTTCGAAGTTCAAGATCGTAAGACACGTGTATGAAGGCTAAAGAAACCCCTCTAGGGGTTGAAGCAAGCCCCCAAGGCTTGGTATGAGAGGATATATAGCTCTCTTATGAAGTTGGGATTTACAAGGAGTGAATTTGACCCGAACCTATACTTCAAGGTTTAAAATGATAGACCTCTCATTCTGGTCCTTTATGTGTATGATTTATTTCTGACAGGGTGATGACCCTGTCATTCATCATTGCATGAGGGAGTTGGTTTCTGAATTCAAGATGAAGGACCTAGGAATGATGCACTATTTCCTAGGGCTGGAGATCTGACAAAAGCCAGGTGAGATTGTACTTTCTCAAGGAAAATACATTGTGAAGCTGCTTGAGAGATGTGGGATGGTGGATTGCAAGTCTGTGTCTACTCTGATGGAACTCAACTTCAAGAAGCTATGCGGAGGTTCTCCTGGGCTCGAATTAGCAAACCCTTCTGAGTATCGTCAACTTGTGGAGGCCCTAATTTTCTTGGTAAACTCCCTTCCTCATATATGCTTCGCTATAAACACGTTGAGTCAGTTTATGGTCGATCCTCATCACATTCATTAGATTGCTGCTAAGAGTCTCTTGAGATATCTCTAGGGCACAATTCACTACGGAATGTGATACACTTCTGGGAATTTGAGGCTACATGGATATATAAATGGCAACTGGGCTGGTAGTGTTGTGGATCATAAGAGCATGTCTAGGTGCTCCTTCTCTTTGGGGTTTGATTCAATATCATGGATGAGCAGGAAGCATAAATTGGTTTATTTAAGCATCACCAAGGCCAAATACACTGCTATGAGTATGGCCTGTTGTGAAGCTGTTTGGTTGAGAAAGCTCTTCAAAAGGCTATTTGAGCACGTGCTTGATATCACCGTGATATTCTGCGACAACCAAAGTGGGATTCTCCTTTCAGAGAATCTCGTGTTCCACTACAACTCCAAGCACATTGATATCAGATACCACTTTATCCAAGATATGGTATAATGGGGAGAAATAAGGCTCCAACACATTAGGATGGATGAGCAAGTCGTAGACATTCTGACGAAGCCCTTGGGCAAGGTCAAATTATTAACCTTCTAAGAGAGACTTGGAGTCATAGAAAGACCCTCCTATGAGGGTCCGGTATGAGTTGGACACTGAGCTCTGGGAGCTCCTGGGGGCTTGGGGTGCTTCTTGGAGCTATGAGTGACCATAGGGTGAGTGTTTCACCTTCCCCTAATGGTGCACTATGTACAGGGTGAGTGGTTCACCTTCCCTTGTGATACCCCATGATGGTTGACATGTGTGTAGGGTGAGTGGTCCACCCTTCCCCACGATTGAAATATGCATATGATGGGTGGTTCACCTTATCCTATGGCATATGAGTAGGATGAGTGGTTCACCTTCTCTTGTTGATGCCCCAACATACATCCTACCCATGGAGTCCGAGACTCATGGGAAGTACCTCTCATTTGGCTAATGAGATGGGAAAAATGGTTAGGGACCATAACATTACCAATTGTGTACTGCTGTAGTCCCTATGACAAGGATGCATTGTGTTCAACAACTGATTTGTGATCAAGGATTGGCTTGTGTTAGTGGAGAGTGGTAAGGTCTTGTGACTCACTCTCGATCACTTCTTCTTCATTATTACTTCATGGTTCAACATAGCAGAGCATAGCTGAGCAGAGAAGTGATGAAAAAGATGGAATATGATGACAAGATGACATGATGATTACAAATGGATTGGAAGGTGGAATTCTCCCTAGATGAGAGGGAGTGTTAAAATTGGTAACTAGGGCCAAATTCCACTTTGGGATAGCTCATATGGTAGAGATGATTATTGCATTGGATTCCCTTTCCGAGAGGTCCAAATTTGAAATAAAGATCATCTCATTTGGACAAGCAGAAGTGGAATTTTGAATTTATTCTCTCTCATGCAAAAATTATTAAGGTCAACCTCAACTTAATGTAGGATTAAGAATCCCAACAGATGTGTCATTTCACCTTCATCGAATTGTATAAATAGGAGTGCCCTCTCTCCTCATTTGACATCATTTACTCATCATTTCTTCTCTCCCTTAATCTGATTTGTTCATACATCTTAGTAATCATCTCTCTTTCTCTCACATGTGTGGATGGAGGACGAATTTCTGGGACAATTTGTAGGCTGAAAATTTCAGGGTTTTAGGGCAGCATTGACCAACATTGACCTAGTTTGATTGCGTTTTTTGGGGAAAAATTGCGATCTCTTGAGGTCGCATTTATTGGCACAACAATCAAGGTGTTTGGGACAGTTTGGCCAACGTTGACTTCTGTTTTGACCGTAAAAAATCACAACAGTTTTCCTCTCTCCTTTGACTGGGTTTGATCGAGCTATTTTGGGCATCATCTGATCTCCTCTTTATGCCGAGTTTGACCAAGGAAGACCAAGCTCCTTTGGTGGATTTTTTCTGCTATTTTGACCAACTTTGACTTTCTAGTTAGCGCTTAAATTGAGTGTAGTTGATTGCAGAATTTACAAAGTTGATTTGACTGTGTATTGGACAAGTGAATTTGATTATTGTACTCTCTCTCTCTGTTGAAGTATTGAATAATATAAGAAGATTTGATCAAAGAGTTGTCCCCACATTGGAGTTTTTCCGTGACATCTGCCAAATCTGTTGTCCTCTTGTCTTGCTTGTTTTCTACAAATGTTTTTATGTTCTATCTACATTTACTGTCAATGTGGTTAAGTTAATGTGATTGCTACTAGAAATAATTGGAAATTGTCATTGAGTTGTTAAAGGAATATTGAAGTAAATTATGCTAAGCATAGAACATACCATTGTTATCTAAATCAACAAGTTAATGTGATTGCCACTGGAAATAATTGGAAATTGTCATTGGGTTGTTAAAGGAATATTGAAGTAAATTACCCTAAGCATAGAACATACCATTGTTATCTAAAATTAACAAAATAAATACTCCATGCAATTTCTATCTCAAATATTTAGTTTTAGGGCTTTAACCTCACATTCCAACTAAAATTCTCAAAACATCATCATACAACATAATTCTTTGATAAAATGAAAATACATATAGCTCGGAATTAAAATAGATGCTTACAAAATTTCATTAACATAACATCAGTGCCAATTGAACTAGGTTTTGATACAATCAGCCAATATTCCAATCATAATTTCTATTCCAATAAGCAAATAAATTATAATCAATTTTATGAAAAAAAATGCTCATATTTCTGCATGTTTATAAAATGTATCAATTCACAAATCCTTATCATCAATCTTTATTATATTCAAAATATACAAATTCATAATATTTCTAATTTCTAATCTTTTTTATTATATAAAAAATTAATCCAACAAAAACTAAAAATAAAAATCTCAAAAAAATAAATATTTTAATTAAAAAAATATAATTAATTACCAATTCGTCTCATTGTTCCATTTAAATTATAACGCAATTCAAAAGAACATTTATATAAATTTTATCAAACATTGATGTAGTGGTAATATGTTTGTAAATCTGTAATATGCTTAAAAAAATTTGTATGATTTTGAACCAGTGATTTATCGCAAAAAGTGCCTTAACAATGCACTCATTCACGATCAATCCAAAACCAATAAGCATAACAAATATTAAATTGAGATATAACAATTCTTTTAAAATTTGGTATCCCATGGAATTCTTACAAGGGAGTATTGAACCGTTGACCAGGGTTCCATTCCCACCCCCAATATTACAGGCATTTAAGCAGAGAGTTGTGGCCCTACCAATGCTTCCAACAAAAGAAACAAAAGATATCATACCATGGAAAAAAAATTAAAACAACCCAAATTCCGATCTGCCAAATTACTCAAATTTGAAAGAGGAGGAGCAACAGATTAAAATAAAAAAGTAGCGGAGAAAAATCTGTGCTAAACAGCTCCCCATCCTCTGAAAATCGAATATTTCCTCCCAGTTAACCTCTTTCTCAGGCCGCTTACTTTCACAGCGAATCGACGTAAATGAATCCGCCATGGAACCTGCTTTGTCTTGTACAGCAAATCAGCTTGGTGAATAGTCCTGTTGATTAATCTCTGCGCAATGTGGCTCTCTGTCTGTTGAAGCTTTGCGTACCCCTTCCGCCATTGAAAAATGGTAGCGCTCTTCATTGTCAAATGTATTGCGAAAAATGGCCAAACAATCTTTCAACCCGAAACCCCAACTGATATTCTTGCAGAATAGCCGTAGGCTTTATATAGATAAATAAATGTGGCAGGTGTTCCATGTGTGGAGTTTGACCAGCTGAAAATTATGTGAGAGGAAAGTGGACTTGACCGTTAGACACATATGGTTGCATGATGAATGTGGAACTGGGTATTGTTTTTTAATCAAAATATTATTAAATTAAGTTGTTTGACAGGCGACTCTGATTCATGCCCGAGGTTTTCATGGCTGTGTTTGGTGGGGCTGGTCTGTTACAAGGTTACTGCATTTTAAAATTGAGACTTACAGAATAATATTATCGTTTTGGTGTTTGTTTGTCGGTGTCTCTTTCCATGTCGAATATATACATAAGTTTAATCATGAATTTTATATATATATATATAGAGAGAGTTATATATATACAGGAGAGAGGGTATGTTTTATGATTCATGAGGGGTTGAAAAATTATTATTAATATATATATTAATATATATAAAACATATGATATTAATAAGGTATGATTTATAAGGTATAAGGTGTTGATGAGTTGATTTGAGTAAGGTTTATTTTTAATTATGTTTAAATTTTATAGGGTTGGGTTGAGGGTTAGAGTAGTTTGTGAGGAATAAAAATTATCTTATTGGGGTAGCCTCACACAATCTTAATGATAATATCTTATAGCTCAGCACATTGTTTTTCCACCCAACATTGGGTCTCGCCTTAACCTCACACAATGTTAGTAGAAGCACCCTACACTTGAGCTAATTGTTGTTTGTACAACATGAACACTACCCCTAACCTAAAGTTATAATTATATATATATATATATATATATATATATATAATGAATTCAAATCCTCAGTATGTAATATTATGATTATTATTTTGTACATCTAATAACATAAGAACAATGATGAAAAAACTACTAGTGTATGTAAACTAAGTGACTTGCTCACATAAACATTAAAAAACATTAGTATAAACTTATATTACAAAAATATATTATAACTATTTAACATTACACATATAGAGTTAAGAGGGTGTCATTAAAGATATATTTCATTATATTATTTTTTAGACCATGTTTGTAAATTAAGTGACTTGCTCACATAAGCATTAAAAAACATTGGCATAAACTTATATTACAAAAATATATTATAACTATTTAACATTACACATATAGAGTTAAGAGGGTGTCAATAAAGATATATTTCATTATATTATTTTTTAGACTATGTTTTAGTTTGATATTAGCAACATAATCTAAATTAAGCAAAAGCTACATCCTACCACCCTTGAGAAATTGTACATCCAATCTTCGTGTTAAGACATTTGAAGGAAGATATCTCTCTTTTGTTTGTTAGTCACATCTACTATATTGTATGGATGTTGTATTTGTGGACTATATTTTCCAACAATAAAACAAAGTTAGATAAAGTGGGGACTTGTCTTGATGTCATCCAAACATATGCATTCCAAGAGATCAATGTCTTAAATCATCATTCTCGAAAAGTTTGGTACTGATTGCCCCACTCATTATTTCAATGATCTTCCATGCCATGGATAGAGAGGTTCCAAAAATTACCAACTCCTAGGTTAAGGTAATGATCTTCCATACCATGACATCAATAGAGAGGCTCCACATAATTACCAATTAGTAGGTTCGATGCTTTAAGTACCCATATTTAACATTTTGTAGATCACATATATTATTCTTTGCAATATTCTAGGGTCTCTTCATTACTTTTCATAGTTGATAAGCTATCTTTGCACAACTTTTCAACAGATGCTCAAAAGTTTGTAGATCATGAACATGATTCTTTCCAATACTCTAGAGCTTCTTCATTACTTTTTATAGTTGACCTCAATATAGATAAGCTATCTCTACGCAACTTTTCAACAAATACTCAAAACTTTTTCAAAAGAGGAAAACAAAAGTGTTTAAGCAAAGATTTACATGGTTTAACTTTGGTCCACATGGTTAGAGTTTAGAATAATGTTATTTTATCAACAAAATCATCATGTCTAATAGCTACACCAAACCTAATTTTAGTTACTTTATATTACTTTAGCATATTGAGATAAATTATCATATTTCTTATTTATTTTTTAAACTTATGATCACAATTGAACTATCATATTTGAAGACTTACACAAATCCCTTTGGGCTTAAGGGTTACCGGAACTAAAATCCTTCGGGCTTAAGGATTACTGGGACTAAAGTTACTTAACACCTTTCTGTTATAAAGATATGTGTTTTCTTTTATAAGATGTTCCATCTTTATTAATAATTTTGCAAATATAAACCCTCCAAACTCACTTATATGAATTTAATTGAGACATTTTTTTCATAGTTTAAAATAGTATATATATATATGTATATATATAAGGAATCGAAAGAAAGGTAGATACCCAACAAAGGAAAAAACATTCCAATAAAAATACTTTCAATTGGCGGTAGAATTTTCTTGCATTAAAGAAAGGCTTCCACCATTTGAATTCGTGAAAAAAGTGTTTCATATATATATATATATATAAACACATTTGCAATCCCTTTATATCTTATAGATAAGTGTTGTGTTATTTATTTTGTATATTACAATCATGTGGGTTGCTTAACATTATTAGTCCCTGCCATCTGGCAATGGCATGGGACTATAGTAATCGAAATTTGGAAGTTAGTATTAGTTCCACTGTTTTTAGGAAATTTTTTTAGGTCGACACTGCATATTTCACATATTTTACACTGCATTCTATTTCGCAGTCTTATTTGGCCTCTTCTCAAGGCAGGGAGGCAAAACCATATCATATATTTATCTGTTTGCTCGCATTTTGAAATTGGTTGCTTAGAATTTTGACATTGTTGAACTAATGTAAGCATTAGTCGATAATATTAAATGCTAGGTCATAAGGGTATTAGTATAAGTTGAAATTCACATTAACAGTGTGGAGACAGGTCATCCCTGCCCGGTCAAACCATGCTTGCCCTGTCGTGTCAAAATTGCCCTGCGCGTCAAAATTGTAAAATTGTAGTTTGCATGACCAACTGACTTTACTTGCCTGCAGATATTGTACAGAACCTTCTTAAGCTTATATCATTTTTCACTGGTGGACCTGAAACTGAGCGAGAGGACGCCTTTTCCTTAACAATGGGTGCAACACTGCTTATTTCTCACCCAAAGCCGCATAGCAGCCATTGTTTCGTTTCACTTCAACCAATCGGTTTTTGTTTCATTTCACTTCAACCAATCAGTTGAATAAAACAGGGCTTAACCAGTAAACCAGGTTCCAGGGCTTAACCAAAACATGGAAAAATAAGCTAGGACAAACAAAAAGAAAAAAATTCACCTGTACTCAAAACACTTTATAAAGTGCTTCATGCAATCATTCATCTTCATTGCATCATGCAATCATTAATCTCCATTGCAGTGAGCCAAAAAAATTGAGATCTCCCTTTTCTCTATCTACAACCTATTATTAGAGAATATGCTACCTCTGGTAAATTTGATATACTTATTGTTGCAAATTTTCATACAATCCCATACACTGATTGTGCAAAACTTTTGTGTGCTCTAAAATGGTTGAGAGGGAGACCATTTTCATGCGATTGAAGCTTTAAAATAGTTGCTGGAGGAAGGCGGTGAGAATAAATGGTGAGAACATATAGCAAGTTGAAGGAACCAAGTTCCAGGGCTTAACCAGCAAACCAGGTTCAAGCAGAGGAGAGCTATGAAGTAGCACAATAGGGACAGTTATTAACTAACACAATAAAATGTGTCAGCAATTGCTGCAAACTGCGAACAACTTAGCTTCCTTGCTATCACTTATAATCTGGACCTACTATTTTGGAAGGAAACTCACCCACCATTGTCACATGGCCAGAGGACCGAGGGCTCCTTCTAATGGGCCAATATCTCTTTGATATGAATCTTCGCGTCACCAGAGGACCGAGGGCTCTTTCTTATGGGCCAACAGCTCTTTGATATGAATCTTCGGATATCTTCTTCTTTCAACTGGCTGACAACTTGGTCTCCATCTTGTCTGGACTCTGCTTGGCCTTAACACATCTTTGGTCTTCTTCATGACTAAATTGGGCTCTGATTCGGAAGTTGCTTGGCCTTAACACGTCTCTGGTCTTCTTCATGACTGAAACGCAACCCAAAGTCTTTAGCTCTAAGTTAAGGTGCAGGAGAGAACTTGGTGGGCGGTGTGGAATTGGGTTTGCCATGAGATCTTGCATCGCCGTCTTAGGAAGGGAATTGCTTCCTTACTGAGATCTGTCAACCCTAAATGGAGCATCTCCGATGTCAAACCTAAATGGAGCATCTCCGCTATCAAATCTACTCTCGTGACTACATGTACAATTCTAGGAAGCTCAAGTGATCAACAATTTTGAAAGATGGGTTTCCGACTCCCTTGACATGCTTCTGCTCCAACTTTACCTAACTCTGAAGACAATATTCCAACAAGAGGTTTAGAAACAGTTCAAATGACAAACCCTCTGATGCTAGTAATAACCGGAGCTGGCTCGATTGAGATACTCCACTGTGGATGTTGCGCTATTAGGCTAAAATCAATGGGACCATCATCTTAGTCTTACCCAAATATAATAGGACCATGATCAGTGAACATGTTTTTTCGGAAAATTCAGCATCTCTGTCTCTTTCTTCCAGCGGATTGCAACCGACACTAGCTATCACAAGTATGCCTTCCAAAGCACTTCTTTACAGATCTAAAATGGTTTGGAATGACTTGTTTTATGAATGCTTTATATACATTCATTCACCCATAAAACCAAAGGTATCTGAGCTTGGGAAATGTCAATATCTTTTTGCGAAAAATCATTTTGACTCGATTCTGTTTTCGGAGACTTACGAACATTGTAGAAGATGCTACACCAAACAACTTGAAGTGTAAATTTTAGAAATGAATCTTTCTTTGATTCTTCCACTGAGCACAAAATATCCTTAGACAAATCATATATTTTCCTCCTGACCTTGAAACCATCAATTTTCTTCTCCTTCTGATGGACTTTTTGTTTTGGCATCAAAAAGTTTAATACTATATCTTTCGTTGCCCCTTGAATCATAGATTTGAGCGCCCTTGGCGACAAAGCGCCTTTCACCGCATACACAGAAGAGAGAAAATGCTCTACAGGGGAGCTTGAATTTTCAGTGTTCGGGTGGGAGTCACAGACCGCCATGTCTAAACGTAAAGCCAACCTCAACCCCATGATAGAAACCAATCCTAAAAGCTTGTTAATCAAAATAGATATGCCATTGAAAATTCAGGCATACTCTTAGCTTAACACAACCTACTTGACCTTTTCGTGCTAAAGCTCTTACTCTCAATTAACCATAAACCGTTCGCCCAAATTCAATCTGCAGAACCCAAAACTTAGAAAAACACCAATAAGAAAATCACCAATCTACTTCCCACTTCTGATATTCTGCGTATAAAGTAACAAAATTAACATCACCTTGATTAAGGAAAACTCTCCCATTCTGATTCACGAGAGAAAATCTAGTATCCATTGTATCTAGAGTTATTTGCAATGCCCGAAAAGTTGCAATGCCCTAAAAGATATCTTGGCTTTGAACAACTCCAATTCTTGTGTGCCAGTATCATTGAAGAAAGGGAACTTGTATGCATGTCCATTTTCGTCTCTTCGTCTTTCCATTGCCTCTGTTTTTCCATTTGTTTCGTCTCTTCATCTATCCATTGTATATGTTTTCGCATTGTGTTGGGAAAGGGATTAGAATACCAATCACATTGTCGTGTGCTTCTGCATGTGTCATTATCGGCATGTGTCGTGATATTTGTTCAAACTCCGATGATAGCTTATTTGTGATATTACTCTAACTCCAATAAGTCTTATTTGTGATAGGTAATCTAATTCCGATAAGGTTTATGTTATAAAAGTGAGCTAGGGTTGGTGCATGCTAGGATGTCTAGCTTATTAATCTTATTCCCCGAACTGACTAGTAGTTTTGTCTCTTTAGCTTAAGACTCCACCAAACTTATATGTGATCCTATTTCCTCTAATTCTGATAATATATTCCTCTCCGAAGCCTCCAACAGAGTTAGTTCACCTAATATGATTTCAAATAAGTGTTCTTTACATAACGTACAAATCAAAGTTCATTTGAATATTCCTCTCTGAATCCGTGCCTTAAGACTCTTCGCTAGTATAGGTTAGGTTTGTGTATTTCAAGTGTGTTGGACTTTGTGGACTTGCACGTGGACTTCGCAGGTTCCTTATGCGGACTGGGCGGACTAGGTAGGTCTGTTGCCGCAGATGTATGGGCACAACCATAGAACTCTCGACCATGGTTTTTGGACATGGGTAATGTTTGGTTTAAGGTCCCATCTTTAGGTGCTTACACAGAAACTCCAACCATAGAAGACTTTATTGATGGATTGTCGTGTGCTTTTGCTTCTGGCCTCGAGAGGAGAGCATTGTTCCACGTGTTCAAAGAGTTGCGAGCAATGTGGGTAAGGAAATACACCCTGTCATGTGTTGGGGACCAATAAATCTCATGCTATCAAGCCATTAATGAACGACGGGTGTATATGCCCACCGTTCGATTTTGCTAAGGCCGAAATCGAACGGTGGGCATATACACCCGCCGTTCATTAATGGCCCCATAGCATGGGAAATATGGCTCGCCATCGTGTGCTTCTGCTTCTGGCCTAGGGAGAAACCAACTTCGATAACCCTAGTTTAGATGCAGTATATCCACAACATATTCACTATAGTTACTATAGAATGGATTATTGAAGATAGAGGATTCCGACAAAGAAGGATAGATAGGTGTTGGTGTTGAACTCATCTGCTAGATTGAGATATCAATGGGATTGGAAACAACCCATGCTCGAGAGAGAGATGAATGGGATTGGAAACAAAACGCATGCTCGAAAGTACATAGGTTCTTAGTACCCTTTCCAAAACACAAGCTCTAGTATTCACTTATGTTCCATTTAAGCGCGTTATGACTGGTCATATGCCATCACGGTATTAGGGGCCTGAGTGAGGGATCAAACCGCACAAGCAAGCTCGCCCTACACCCCTCTCCCTTCCACCCAACAAGTAACTCATTTTAGGCTCTAGACCAATGGATGTGTCCTCCAATGATGTATTTGCTTTTGTGCCCAAAATCCATCTTAAATATATAGAGTTTGTATTAAAGCCACCACTTTGATCTTTCAACAACACTGCCAACACTATTCAACAACATTGCCAGCACTATGCCAACACTATTCAACAACACTGCCAACACTATAAACTTGCGACACTTCATAAGTTTTCTAACAAAATCCCCACTCAAGGCAAGGACTAGCTACCATGCAACCTCCCTTGTTTTATATAGTACCTTTTCTTCAATAATATTTTATATGGTAATTATTTTCGTGTCACTTACACGATTTTGTTTTATATGATATATAAAGTTTAAAAATATAAGATTTAGGAGGGAAAATTACTAATTAAGTTTTCAAACTATTGCAATCATGGTCCTTGGTTATATATTTGTTTATTTTCAAAATATAGGTTTCCTTGTGGGTATGATACTCCATTTTAGGATGATTAGTTAATTATTTGAATGATTTTAACCATTTGGGTTAGTTTTAATTTCACAATTATTTGATTTACATAAATAGTTTACTTATCCTAGAGTTATGTATATCCTTCTTCTTTTTGTAATTGATTTTTTCTTATATTTTGGTTTCCTCACTCTATTTTATGGTGTTATTTGTTTTTTTGTTTATATTGGTTGTAACTATAGTATATAGTTTTGATTTAATGCATTCAATCTAAGTAGTAGTGATAAATTGATTATGTTTTTTTTTTTTTTAAATGCTGAATTAATTATGTTTATGATTAAATTATTGTTTTTAATTATTGTTATTATTGTTGTTTATTTTGTTCTATATTATCAAATTTATGGACATTTTGAACTTAACATTTTAACCAATATATATTACTAATCATATAGTTCTTATTATTAGTAATGGAATTGAATTAATTGTTTGTTTCTATTTGAATGCATTTTTAGATTAGTGTCCATTTTTAACTCAACATGATGCATGCTTACTACAACAATCATTTAATAATTCCTAATGATAGCTAGATTCTTGTTAATTGAATCAATAATAACATTTCATAATAAAAAATGAATGTGTTCCTAATGTTAACTAGATTCTTGTTAATTGTTTTGGTAAATATTAACCATGTAGCAACAATTTAGCTAAATACAAATTTCTATATTTAATGAATAAAAAAAATACTTATATTTAACTGATGTTAATTCCTCCTTTAAAAGAATAACACCCACTCCCTTCTCTTGGTCAATTCATCAGGAATCCCTTTCTGATGAATCCCTTTACTTCTCTTCTCCTGCTCCATTATATTAATAATTTTATAACTATATATTATTGTATAGTAAAATTTGTTTCAAATATAATAATCATGAAGGAGGTTTACTATGAAGAAGGATTATACCCCAATTATAAGAATTATTATTCTTATTATTTTATTAAACTCTTAAGTACAATTAAGGAGGTGGGGTAATCAAAGTGTTTTTATAGCTTATTTGTAAATTGTAGTGAATATTCTATATTTGTTGATTTTTTTCTTATAGGCGAAATAGATAAAAATGCAAAAAAAAAAAGTGAATAAAAGATACAACCACACACCATTCACATTTCACACAAAAATTACTCTCGGAAACCCTTATTGGAGAAAAACCAGCTAGAAAGTGAGGTTCTTCTTTCTTTTTAGTATAGAAATAAAGTTCAAAGGAGAAGACACTCTCTATGGAGTTATCTAAGGCATGTGGCTTTTTAGGTTACTACTAAATGCTAACCCCCTTTATTACCTTCTCTAACTCCTACTCCTAGTTATTTGACTCTACTATAGGACAAGATGCAATAGCATCAAATTGAATGCTTACTCCTTGTTATCTCAGACATGTGGAGTTTTAGGTTACTATTGAATGTTAACCCCCTTTGTTATCTTCTCTAACTCCTACTCCTAGTTGCTTGACTCTACTATAGAACAAGATGCAATGCATCAAATTGAACCCCTACTCCTCCTAGTGACCCGATATGGTTTATAACATTGTCTGATAACCAACTAGGGTTAACGTTTGACTCTTTTAACTGTTAATTAGAATTATAGGTTTGAAGCTTCTAGAGTCTTGAAGCTTATAAGTTTGACTCTTTCATCTCTCAATTAGTAGCTTCTATATCTTTCCTTATGCAAATTAATATAAAGTGACTACATAACCTTAAAAACAAAAAATAAAATAAAATTAGAAGTTAAAGTTTGTGATTGATAATAAAATGTATTATTAATTTTTTTTTTAATATTATTAATTCAAATTTATTAGAGTTTGTGCACCTAAAAATTATAATTATGGTTGTGAAATCCACTCTATATCCAAAAAAAAAAATATAGACTCAA
>APFE031228894.1:2847-57302 GCA_000404065.3 Pinus taeda | reverse complement strand
ATATACATACACATATATATACATACACACACACACACACACACACACACACATATATATATATATATATATATAACTAATTATATTTATTTTTTGCACTTTTATGATAATCGAGAACAAATCTAAATCAAAGATCAAATTTTTAGATTTTACTACATACTAAACAGTAAGCAACATATCAAGTTAAGTTGGAGATGTATTTCTTTTAAGTAGATGTATACCTTTTAAGTAGGACATTATATGAAAAGACTAAACCAACCCACAAGGTGTACACTGGATGTTTTGAGTGGGGATTAGTTTTCACTATTTCTGAGGCCAAATCTCATTGAAAAGGGTTGAGGATGGAAGCCACTTTTTGGGGAAGTAAACCACTAAATTTGAGATGTTATAATTTAAGTATGTTTTTGTATTTATGGATAACTTTTTCAATAAAAACACAAATATATAGTAATCAAAATATTATTACCATAAAATTTGTTACACTGTGAATTATCTTTTATGAATTGTCAAGATTCATGATGAGTTGTCAATGAGATCTAAGTCTAGAATTGTCAAAGTAATGTATTAAAAATTCATAAAATGACATCAATACAATGAAGTGAGAATGCATAAAGATCAAAAGCTCCAACTTGGGTCTTTTCAACAAAATTCTCACCTTGCACCTGACATGGGGAATATCAAATGTTACAGATGATAGTTAGACTTCAAGATTCAAAGTCCTATCAATTAATCAAAAATCCAATCAACATTTGGGAATCCTAGCATAGCAACTAGTCTCATCAAAGTCAATGATAATAAGAAAGAATAGGAATGTTCATACATGTCATCTATTCACTTCTAAATATTGGTGGTTTTTTAGAAATATCTGCATCAAAGCAAGTTCAACAATTTTAGATTAAAGATGATAGAAGTTTTTAGTACAATTATTCATGATTGCGAGGGGAATGCTAGACTGTGAGTGCCTAGACAAACACAAAGTTTGAGAACACATTGATGTGTTGTGAACCTTATAATCCATTGATAAGGTGTTAGTGACTTCTAAAGATAAAATTGTTAAACTAATGTACTGTAAATTCATATCATAGGATCAATACAATGAGTTGAGAATAGCTAAATTCCTTTTTGCCATATTTTGTCTCCCTTATAATTGTCCTAATTCTTAATAATATTAGCAAAAAATCCAACAATATTTATAACAATCACTTAAATTAACTATCTTATTTTTCCTTATATTCATGTAAATTGAATTGTTACGTGCATAAATATCATGAATATAAATCCTAATTACAACTATTTATATATCCATACCCTTCACCTATTAATTTTATTTATTTATTTTTCATTTTTTTCAGTAAAAAAAAAATCTTTGCTTTATCTCAATATCATTTTATTTTTTTCCCACAAAAAGAAACTTGTACTTTCATTCATTTTGAAAAGAAAATACATTTTGTATATACACACATGATGAGTGTATTCATCAAGAATCTACCCAAATCCTTGTGTAGCAAAAACTTTGCAAAAAAGATACTTTGAGTTGAAAACTTACATTCTACAAATAAAAATGAGAAATAAAAATATTAATACAATTAGGAAGATCAAGTAATGTAGATATCACTAGTCTTCCCCTTCTTTCCTTTCTTCTTCTAGACCTGTTGTCAATCACCAAGATTGGGACCCACTAAAAGTAGGGCCAATACGCCCATCGATAACTCAAGAGGGTTTTCTTTGTCTGACTCTGAACCTTTTGATACATGAGCCCACTTTCTACCCTATGTTTCATCCTCCATCTAATTCATTTTTTTCTATAATTCTATTACTTGGATCGATACTAAATATGTCCCACACTGATAGTAGGTAGTAGTAGAAATATAATCCTAAATGCCCCCTTCCTCTTTGTCTGAATGCTCCATTTTTTCTTCTTCTTCCACCTCAGATGTATATGTATCTATAAACTTCCATCCTCTTGGCTTATGTGCCATTTTATTTTTAAGGAAATTTTTTATTTGTGAGCATATGTTCTTCAAACTTCTTGTTTGGAAACAATTCCCACATATGAATGTTGTGTTCTCGTAGCATAAAGTTTGATACCACTGGAGATCTTTGTGTTTTAAGATAATGTGATTTGGTAAGTCTTTTATTAGATCAATCTCCATGCATATTATGGCAAAGGTGAAGATTCCTTTCTTAGTTCCTTCATAGTCCCTCTTTTTGACTTTTCCCAAAGTGTTACCAATATCCTCTAAGACCTTATGGTGCCAAAAGGGGAGAGGAATATTTGGGAAACTCATCCAAACCGAAATTTTTGAGACCACCATGTTTGTTGCATTGAATTCTAATAACCATTGGGTTGTAAAGAGCCTAACATTACCATAAAACCATGGCCCTTCATTTAACACAAAATTGTAATCTTTTTGTGTATCAAAATGGGCTATAAAGAAACCTTTGGAGCATAAATAAAGGTCGCATTTGGTTGTTAAAGAGGAAAATATCCATTGTTGTAATGCTTTTGGTTTTGGCCAAAACCCATTAAATCGGCAAATAAACGCCTTCATTTGTATGGTAGAGAAGATGGTGTTTAACTCCGGAATATTAGCTTCCATGGTTGGGGAGAGCTCCATTTTTCAACGATGTATGGGCCTAGTGTGTTTTTTACTTACTCTACTCAAGAGAAAGGTTTGTTTTTTACTACATCTTTAAAGGAGGTTGATATTCCTTTTTGTATTCTAGGACTTGGAGCTCCACCTCACAATCCCATATTCAAGGTTATAATGAAGTCTCTTGTATATGATAATCTTTAATATGGGCTAAATTTTCAACCACCCTCCCCTCAAATTACAGGCTTTATAGGAGGACTGGAATGCCCCATTTAACCCCAATAATTTGTTTCAGGTTATTTACTGTGTCTGGGCTCCTCACCCAAAATGTTGAGGTCTTCCCATATAAGTTTTTTATAAAAAATTGAAATGGGCTTTGTGCCTGCCCATCATAGTTTTTACCAAGCTCAGATCTAGAATTATAGTAGGCCACAGATTATGTGTAAGGCACCTGAACATGTATCGAAAAAATACTTCCTATCATACCCAAAAAACCAAACTAGAGCATACGTAGAAAATCGAAAATAGTGATTGTGGGGACTTACGAAGAGACCCAAGAATGATCTTTAGGTTATGTCGACCTTGCGCCCCATAATCATCAAGCACAAAAATTGTTGTGTAGATGCACCAACAACAATAAGTAATCATACCCCAATGGTATATATATATTGCAACTCCATCGTGTCTGAACTGATGAAGATGTGTGTTTCCCTGTGGTTTCCCTCGCCGTATGTCCAAAATTCAGCTCCATTTTCATAACATTGTTCAATCTTGAAGAATATCCAAGTTGGGAGGCCATCCGCAAGATTTAAACCTCCACCAACAAATCAGTCCTTGGACTCTAGTCGGTGATAAACCAGACTAATCTTTGTACAAGAGGGTAGAAAAAGACCCCACCCGAAGCCACGATCAAGCTGAGAAATAGTCACCACTTTACGAGGAACCCCAGTACTGCCATAGAAAAGACCAAAATGTTCATCAACACCATACCTAATAGCACCTAAGGATGAAACCCTAATTCACATGCTCAACATTTTTCAATTCCCTCACTTACTACATTCATTACAACTTTTAACCATAAATTCAATATCATTTTATTTAAATTAAAATAATATACAATAATTCTTTGAACAAAATCTATTTATACATAATCACACTTATTTATTTATTTTTCAAATTTTCCAAAAAAAAAAAAACTTTACTTTACTTTACTCCAATATCTTTTTATTTAAATTAAAATAATTTACCATAAACACTTTCGACAAAATCTATTAATACATAATTACTAACCTTCAAAACCACTCAACTTTACTTTACTCCCATATCATTTTATTTAAATTAAAATAATTTACCATAAACTCTTTCTAACAAAATCTATTAATACATATTCACAAACCTTCAAAATCACACCACTTTAATAATTTAAATTAAAATAATTTACAATAAACTCTTTCAATAAAATCTATTAATACATAATAACAAACCTCCGAAACCAAAATACAATTATATTATGAAAATTATCAATATGATTTATACTAATCCTACGATTTATAAGTTCCACACATCATGGCTATAATCTCTTGGTGATTATATTATAGAATCTAGTTTAATTTAATTTATGACTGTTATCAATATGCGTGCCGCATCGAAGAGGAGGCTGTTATGGACGAACTCAATTGATGACACGTGGCAGCCAAGTGTCACTTTTATGCCAGTGGAGGTTTTCTTTGCTAACTGGCTCTTTTTTGTTATGGTTGTTCTGTTGAAACTTCTCTGGGTTTATTACCATGTTTTGATATTTCTTGTTTTAAAGATTGATAGCCCACACATGGGTATTTTTTTTCCTTTGCGGACTGGTTTCTCCATCGATAGGGCAGTGAACCATGTTTTGATATTTCTTGTTTTAAAGATTGATAGCCCACATATGGGTATTTTTTTTCCTTTGTGGACTGGTTTCTCCATCGATAGGGCAGTGAAATTATTTTTTGATAGACGATGTCCAATACTGCTAAGACCTGTGCCTCATTGTAAACATATTTTGTTACATATTAATAAATTAAATTTACTTAGAAAAAAACTTCAAACTTAGTCAGTATTTATAAAATAACAATGCTCAGAACGAAATGTTGCGATGCAAATAATCTATATTCAAATTTTAAACTTATTAATAATATTCATTAATCTATATTCAATAAAATATTAATTTCTGATTTAAGGTTGGATCAGATTTCATTTCATAATTAATTTTTTATAACTAACATAAATTTATGGTTAATTTTAAAAATATTAAATTCCTAAATATCTATAATATAATATTATATAGATATTATATATATTAAATTTAATTTGAAAGTCATTAATACCATTTTTAATATATTAAAATTTTATTTTATTATTAACCTGATTTCATTGAAAATATTAAATTTCATAAATACTAGAATATGTATTTTGTTTTAAATATATATCCAGTCAAAGTTTGCGCATGTGGAGTTGAATATAAATCTGGCCGGTGTTCCATGCGTATGTGGAGTTTGAGCTGTTGAAATTTTATTGAAAGTAAAGGAAAGTTGACCGTTAAACACACATGGCCGCATGATTAATGTGGAACTGAGTATTGTTTTTTTAATCAAAATGTTATTAAATTAAGTTGTTTGACAGTCACCTCTTATTCATGCCTGAGGTTTAAGAAAGCCGGCATGGGTGTGTTTGGGAACAGGTTACTACATCGAAAATTTGATTTACAAATAATATTAATTTTATGTTTGAATAGGTTGTGTTTTCGTTTATATATAAGAAGAAAGAAAGAAATAAATTATTTTAAAGTTCACGAGGCTAAAGATAGTTTATGGGACAGATTGCTTCTTTATCTGCTTGATGTATTTGGCCCTTTTTCTGTGAAGCTTCAAAATAAATGCTCCCAGTTTCTCGACAAACCTCTTGCTAAATAGATTATACCAAGAGCTAGCTGCCAACATATCTGCCCTTTTTATTTGAAGCTTCAAAATAAATGCTCCCAGCTTCTCGACAAACCCCTTGCTAAATAGATTATACCGAGAGCTAGCTGCCAACATATCTGCATAATTTCTCCTGTTGTCTCTGAAGGCTATATATATAATTAAAAAAATAAAACTTCCAAACATGTTTAAGTAAACATAAGTGATTTATTGAAAATTATATGAATTTAATGTTTATTTATACATAAGGTGTTGATGAGTTGGTTTATGTGGGGTTTTGTCTTTATTACTTTTAAATTTTATGGGAAAGGGTTGAGGGTGAGAGTAAGTTGTGGGGAATTAAAATTACCCTATTGGTGGTAGCCTCACACAACCTTAGTGACAACATCTTAGAGTTGAGTAAATTGTTTTTCCATCCAACATTGATTCTAGCACTAGCCTTACAAAATCACACCCTATGGTTTAGCAAATTGTTTTTCAACCCAACATTAGGGATGCCTCTAACAAACTAGTTTGAAGAAATCTAGTGTCATGTCTGAAATGATGCTCCTTGGTATCCCAAAGTGCTTCTTGTCTTGTTAAAAGAGGATTTTTATGCTTCTTGCACTTTGACGGTTTTTTTACGGGGCACGAGAATGCCCATCTTGTTGAACTTGTCAGCTACCACAAATATGTAGTCATGTCCCTATGTGATAGTTGGAAAGCCTCCCACAAAATCCACATTAATGCTTTCTTAGGGATAAGTGGGTACATGTAAGGGATGGTGTAGATCTTGTTTCTTGTTCCAGGGCTTGTTGATACAACAAAGTATATATCCTCTGACCTTGCTACATCTTCTTGTGTCCAAACCCAAGATACTTTCATCTATAAAATGGCAATTCTCTTCCCAACACCAAAATTCCCTACAATCTTAGAGATGCATGCCTCTCTAGTCAGTTGGAGTTGCTTAGCTTTAGGAACCTAAAGTTTTCCCATCTAATATAGTAGCCTATTCTATTTTAGAGATGATAGTCAATTGTGTTGTCACAATCATCTGGATGACTCTAGCCCTGTAGTTGTTGAAATACCTCGTTGAAGTATTAATCCTCTATGTATTACCCTTGTTCTTGAGGGTAATATTGTTTAACACTGTGTAATCAATGCACATTTTCTATGTCCCATCCTTCTTTGGCACAATTATGATGGGTGAACCCCAAGGTGAGGGACTTGGTTGAATCACACCTTGCTCTAGAAATTATTTATTCACTTTGTTTACTCCCATAATTATATGTCTATACAACCTAATGTTCAATAATGGAGAATAGCAATACTTAGATTTCATGCTCCATTTCCCTCTTGGGTGGTAACCCTTTAGGCTTCTGGAACACTCCCCTGTATTGCTATAGCAATCCTTTTAGTTGTTTCTTTTGTTCTCTATTACACCCCTCTAAGGATTCCTTTCCCCTTATTGACACCTCACCAAACTAATTTGCTCTTAAGAAAAGTAAAAAATACTTCTTACTAGAACTATATGACTTCATGGTTTGATTGACACTTACAAATGAAATATTGGACTTTCCTTTGTGTGCATTTATGATGAATGATTTCCCATCCTTGATGAGGTGGTACTAGTTGGCTCTCTACATGAAGATTGCATCCTACATATACATGTAGGGACTCCCAAACATGACTCTATATATATCAAGTGCTGCTACATCGAATTCTACTTCATAGATAAAATCAACAATAATAACAGTGTTATTCTACAATGTTTTATTAGCTGGATATCTACATCCTTATTTACCCATCCTAATGGATATTGGCTATGATGGTCATGAACCTCCAATCCAAGTTTGTTGACCATATTTTATGCTATGACATTGGTAGGTGAACCTAAGTCGAACATAGCATATATTTTGGTCTTCTTGACTTGGATCTTAATATGGAAGGAGTTTGGTCATCTCCTTCTCTTCCTAGTGATGAAGGTCATGCATATTCACCTCCTTTTGCATTGATATGAATAATATCTTCTCATCCACATCAAAGCTTCTTTCCACCTAATTGCTTGAATATGTGGCAACAATATTCTTTTTCTTCCCATCCTTCTTGTTGTTTTTGAGTTCATATATGGACATAGTTTCTAGCACTTCCCCTCAATGTGATCATCAATGTTACAGAGGTTTCAATGTTTGGTAGGATACTTACACTACTATGCAGTGGTTGTTGTCTTCTATTCCTTTCTCCCTTTCCACTTCTCCTTCCCTTCCTTAGAAGCTTCTTGGTGCTTTTTTTACTATGAATCACTTGACTACTCTTTCCTTTGACCTATGCTTTGCAAATATTGTGCTTGTACACAACCCTTGTCCATTATTCTTGTCTTGAACAACATCACTTTCTTTTGTATATGGCTATGTAGACCCACTTGATACTTAAGGAGTACATCTAGACTCTTGGGAGATATATCTAGCATGATAACAATCTTCTTGAATTTAGTGGTGTACTTGTATACACTCTGCCTTTGCTTCTTCCTGAAATAGTCTCGTAGAATCCATTATTCCTCTACATACCCAATGGGGTATAATATAGACTTTATGAAGGTTTTGAAGTCCTCCAACTTAGTTACTAAGGGATCACCCTCCAACCTAAGTGTCTCCATTTGGATTTCCTACCAGCTTAGAGCATGGCCCTCTAACTTTAGTCTAGCAAATGATATTTTTATTCCTCATGTATAGGTGAATGTTAAAATAAACTTCTAATTGCTACAACCAATGATTTAGTTTCAAGGAATCGATATCACCTTGGTATGGCTTTATGTTAACCTTCCCTTCCATCTTGAATAAGGAATATAAATGGTGAATGACACACAAACTTAGCTACTGTTTCTTGGGTTATTTCCTTGACTCCTTTTGTGGGTCTCCATGATTTCCCAATTTCCCCTCTGATTTGACCTCTAAGTTAGAACCTCCATCTTCTCTAACTCTAAGCTTATTTGCTAGAGCTTCTATAAGGAGGCTCATATTGTGGTTGATGTCATAAACCTATGGTTTTAGACTCACAAATTTATCTTCTACCTGATCATGAGGGTATTGTGTGCAGACTTGTCAACCATGGTTAGGTTTTTTCAAATTTCTACTAAAACCAATTCTTGGATCGCTTACACTTCTCACGAGTTCCCCCCAAGAAACCTACCTTGATAACAATTTGATCTATAAAATATCTAGTGAAATATAGAAAGTAATTTATAGATAAATAGCTTGAACTTAAAGCCAACTATGAGGCTAGATCATATTCTACTCATCAAAATATTTCCAATTGTAACCTTGCCAAATTATGAGTTTCATGCATAGAGTCATGACCTATCGAAGTGTATCTTTTTAGGCACATTATCTCTCCTACATCATTACACGACACATCATCATGTCCAGGTAATATCCTTACGATGCCTTTGGGTATGCCTAATCCATGTGATTTATATTCCTTCCACATCTGATTAGACGTATGTCACATTATCGGATTTATACTTGTTGAATCAACTCATCCTTATTGCATAAAATGATCTTTCTTGCATGATATAGGAAGATCATCTCTTTCCTTACCATACACATTTTTTCTTTCCTCTTCATTGCACAACAATTCATTTCCTTTGTGATGTATCACTGAAAATATCTCTTTTAACCCCCATGTATCACTAGAAAATTTACTTTTCCCATGGATACACAACCTTACTTCATTGTTTAGTTGGTTTCCATAAATATTTCTAAGGCATTATACTTAGCCAAATTTCTCATATAAATGCCTTCCAAAATGTTCCAAGGCAAAATGAAGCCTTGATAACCTATCATAATCCTTCAGTGACTCAATCTAGCTCAAACAGAGCTCTACTCAATCAACCATGAATGGAGTCATTTCCAATTAATACCAAATCATTCATAGACTAGTGAGACAAATACTGTAGGTTGTAAATTTCAAACAATCATATTCACAAATCTTTGTAAGGATAAGGCATGACTGTCAGACTCACTAATCCTTGGAAAAATTCTAATGACTCATATACCACTCCCATAAACTAGACATACAACCAACCTTCAACTACACATGCAAGTTCACTTTCAAATCATATTGGTTTCATTCACCTATACACCAAAGTGCATATACATATAGATACACAGGTGCATGCTCATCATCTACAACAATAATGCACCAACATTGCCATTAGAAGCTTGATAGTCTAGCTAAAGTTTGTTAACCCATGGCTAAACAAGAGAGTTGTACTCTCTATAGGTGATTATACATATGAAATAATTTGGATGATTTGTGAATATTCTAGTCACCTAGTCTTATTTATCAACATTAAGTATCTTCCTTCAATTCTCTTATAGTGCATCTTATTTCATAATGACTTCCCATAAGCAATAACCAAGCGAGAGCCACAATTTTTCCTACCATAAAACAACATTCACTAGTTTTCCACAAGCTAAGGGAATTAATTCAAGCCACCCCTAAGCCATTAAGGTTGCCTATTAATGACCTTCAATCTGCAAAGAAGGTAGCTAAATTAGGTAGGTTGGCCAATATGTTGAGATAACTATTCTTATGTATTATGTTAGCACTGATAACTTGTAATCATTTAATCATACCTATACAACATTTCATGCCATTATTAGTCAAAATACCAAGGGAAAAATATAATAATTCAGTTGATCCCCTAGTCGGACATATATCACCACCATAGTTCATTTGCTAAAGCACCATGAAGTTGTTGTCACACCCAAGGATCTTGCTCCTTTTATAATTCAACACATCAACATGTCAAATTTATACATAAATACAAATGGTGATTTTTCTTTCCATTCATTTCAGCGTTATCACTTATATATTTTGGTAGCAGAAATCACTCATGCAACAAGCACATAGATAGGTTTCCTATCCTTGAGTTACAAGTCAAAATACTAACCATATATAATTATAAAAGAGAGGTTTAAGAAATAACATTGTCATAGTAGAGATACTTCATGTAGTTTAAGAGGTGTTGTAAACATATTGCGCACATACCTCAAAAACCAAAGGAAGAGGACATTAGTCCAAGCCCCTTAAACTAATATAAATAATCCATGGGTGCTTTTAAGGGCTCTACTACTCACTGAAAGTCAAAGCCCACATGAGGAATAGTTTCATTCATATAGATACCCTAAGGACTCATGCAAGCATCCTATAATGCATTTTGAGTAGTTGACATCCAACATACTCAGTTGACACACTCAAAATGTCAATCAACTTGCATTTCCGACACATTTGATACTCAAAAACACTCAACCATTTAACATAGAGAAGTTGATATTTATCTAATAGTTAAACTATCAACATAATTACATAGGGATACCATTCATGACTTAACAACATGCCATTGAAAATTAAGACATGATACTTATTTGAAGATCTGAAGTTGGAAATTGACTTGGGAATGAACCTTCTCCCCCTAAATATAGGTTTAACTCCACCATTTCTCTCTACTATTGTCCACCCCTGAGCTAGACTATGATACCACAAGGGGAAAACTTATTTCACTTAGGGATAAGGATGAGAATGAGGGCTACATTATTAGTCTAGGATTCATCTACCCAGTGACATCGAGCTTGCTTGTTTCCATAAGTCTCCTTAGTTGTCTTACAAAGCACAAGGATCGGGGCGTGTGGGAGGGGGGGTGTCCCTAACTTGTACCAAAATAACATCCCTTTATACTCAGCTCAGGTTCTATCTTCTTTGCTCAAATTCAACACTAAGGTTTAGGTTTCACAAGCCTTCCACATTATGCTTCAAGCCATAACATCTATGTTCATTCTTAGCATACACCCACATGCTTAGAGCCATTTCATGCACCTTTGTGCACTCTTTTCTGCTTTACACTCACGCATCAAGCCCCCATGCCTCAATACCATTGTTATCTCTACACTCATGCCCCATCCAATGCTCACGTGCCTCCCTACAAGGTCCTCTTCTTTGCCAATCTCTCTCTCTACTCTTAAGTGAGGATTCTTCCATGCTCAAGGCATCCCTTGCTATTCATTCACATGCCTCAACTTCTGCATTCATGCACCTCCTTGTAAGTTTCTCTACTATCTTCCTATAATGCATACACATTCCTCATCCATGCATCCACACACATCCTTCCAATTTCATGGGCACAATTTTTCAAGTCACATTTTCCAAGGAGAAGCATCTAAGGTGATAGTACATCAACCCGTTCTCTCATAATGATGGAAGGTGGTTCTTCTGCATATTCTCTTGAGTCTCATGTCTTTCTTGTTGCATCAAGTACTAGTTACATTATTGACTCTCCTTTCAACCCTTTACATCTTGTTTGCATCATTTTATGTACCAACCTTGTTGTACCTATATTTAGATTCTCCTAGAACATTGATTCACAATGATCATTAATGTACAAATTTGACATCTCCCCAATTTACAAGTATGTTACACAATATCTAAGAAAACATTACCCAATTTCTACCTTACAATTTTTACATACTCTTTCCATACACAAATGCTCTAGTTGTTCCCATCTTTTTTATTTTAAATCTTCAAATATACCATTATGCCACTATCTCTAGTTATCACAATTTTTTACATTATTTTT
Source organism: Pinus taeda (assembly GCA_000404065.3). Taxonomy (NCBI): domain Eukaryota; kingdom Viridiplantae; phylum Streptophyta; class Pinopsida; order Pinales; family Pinaceae; genus Pinus; species Pinus taeda. Next base: position 45,141 of record APFE031228894.1, on the reverse strand, counting down.
TAGAAATTAAATATATGAAATAAAACTTATATATATCTATATATATATATATATTAATATATATATATTATATATATATATATAACCATTATCTATATTATAGATAATCAACCGCAAATTTCAATATTTTTTTTTACTTGTAAACATTTTGTCTAGAATAAGTTCATCCAGAGGCTAAGCTAGGGTGACTTTGACAAGTACCTCTCAGGCCTAGCGGAACATAAGAGCGAAATATTAATTTCCATTTGTACAGTGGTGTGTGGTTTGACAGTAAGTCACATGGGCGAAGCCCGGGGAGACCGAAGTTCAAATCTCATTGAGTACATTGACTTGTTGTGGTGGCAGCTACAGGGGCGGATTCCCCTTTCCCGTGAGTCTGCTCTTGCTAAAATCATAGGAACTCTTACTAAAATCATAGGAACTTAGTATACTTGCAGGTGGTTGGTTATGCTCTTGGTGTTATAGTGGGAGCTATGAGGTTTGATCCTGGGTCTCCCATAGATTCTCTTGGTGTTATAGTGGCAGCTATGAGGTTTGATCATGGGTCTCCCATACATTAGGCCATCATAGGAACTTAGTATACCCTACTTGCAGGTGGTTGGTTATGCTCTTGGTGTTATAGTGGGAGCTATGAGGTTTGATCCTGGGTCTCCCATAGATTCTCTTGGTGCCCATAGATTCTCTTGGTGTTATAGTGGCAGCTATGAGGTTTGATCATGGGTCTCCCATACATTAGGTCTGGCAGTTACCGATTCACCATATGGTTAAAAAATAAATATATATTAATTTCCATTTATTTAAAATAAATTAAGTTTTTTTTATGTAACGATATAATTTTTCCGTTGAGAGATTTAAGGGTTTTCGTAATTTAAGGAATTTTTTAATTCCTTAGAGTTTATATTTTCATATTTTTCCACCATTATGACCACCAATGAGCTGCTTCCATGTTACCAAGATTATTTGTTCGTTTCAAACATATAACCGTATACGTTTCAAACTTTTTAAAAAATTAAAATAAAATTAAAAATTATTTATTAATAATATAAAAATTAATAAAATTCCCTATAATTTAAATTAAATATAAATATAGTAATATAATATTATTATATTATTTATTTTATTTTTTATATATAATTTTCAACTAACATGAATGTAAAAGTATTAATAATATTAATTAATCAGTCTTACATCTCAAAAGTTGTATTTTAAATTTTCTTTTTTCTCTTATTTTTTCTGTTGTCCAATAAATTAACAAGTTTGTCCGTAAAAATCACATGAAAGAATTTTTTAGCCTTTAATCTTTCACAACTCATGATAAATTTAAAATTAAATCAATCTAAACTAATTAAACATACACTAAAATCTATAAAAAAAAAATAATGCAAATAAAACACAAAAGTTAAAATTCAATTTACTGATCTTATGAAAAAAATTTGAATTTCAACCTAATAATTAAATCCTGATTTTAGAACCTTCCATTTTGCCATTATTAAAAGTTTTTTCATTTCTTAAAAATTAATTGTAAAATATCTCTTATTATATACCTTAATTTTATAAAAAATATATATATTCATATATAATTTAAAAGCATTATCTCTCTTATAGATAGTCAACCTCAAACTTCAATATTTATCGGATTTGTAAACATTTCTCCAGAATTTTAAAGTGGCACTCAACTTTTATTCGGTGTGTAAGTTCATACAAGCTATGCTATGGTTAGAATTTGACAAGTGTCTCCCAGCCTAGCGAAAAACAAAGAGCGAACCATTAATTTTCATGTGTTTGGAATTTAGATTTTTCCTTTATGATATAAGTTTTTTTTGGAAGTTATCGATTTTTATTTATATATACATATTTTAGTTTCATGATCTTTGTTGCAATATTGATTTTTTTAAATTTTTTATGATGTCAAAATTATAGTGAGCTTGAGAGGTTTCTCTAAGAATAAAATCTTAAATCAAACTAAATAATTTGTTTTTTAGATCTAATTCTTAAAATTTTAATTTTAGTGAATGTTAACTATCATTATCATCATTCATATATATTTATATAAAACAATATAATTTAATAGTTTTTTTTCAATTAAATCAAAATAATTTTAGTATTTGGAATGGAATTATTTTTAGTGTGATTTTTTAATTTTAGACCCGAAAAATTCATCAAAAAAAGTTTCCAAAAAGTCTCACTAAAGAATCATTTAGATGGATACATTATGATGATAAATTTGTCATTAGTTTTGGTCTTTTTTCTAGGTGTATTCATGTATAATGTGAAGTGAGTCATAATAGGTTTGTTTGTTTTGTTTTGTTTAAACAGTGGGAAAATCTATCATAACTCAGTGGTCAAACTAATAATGGTGATAGTCATCATTGGCTACTATCCACAAATATAGGTTAACTCATTACTGTTATTCAAGGAAAACCAAACAACCTAGAATTACCAGGTTGGTGGTTCTTAAAAGAGACACTCTGGCCAAATGCCGACCATTAATTTGTTTCCTTAAATGAAAGAAAAATGAACTCTTAACTAAACAAAAACAATATTAACAACAAAAAATTCAAAATAGAATTTAAATTTATATTTAATTATTACCTTGTATTTATTTTAATATATATATATAATTAATTTAGTATATATATTTCATAATCAACCCTTAACTTTTAACATTTCTCTAGATGTCCAGACTTTTAACTAGGTACACACTTTTTATTCGGTATATAAGTTCATACAGAGGCTAAGTTAGAGAGACTTTGACAAGTACCTCTCAGGCCTAGCAAAACTTAAGAGCGAATCATTCATTAAGTGTCTCTTAGCCTAGCGAAATACAAAGAGCGAACCATTAATTTCCATGTGTTTAGAATTTAAGATTTTTTTTTAATGATATAAGTCTTTTGGAAATTATCGATTTATATATATACATATTTCAGTTTTATAATCTTTGTTGTAATATTATTTTTCTAGTTTTTTATGATGTCAAAATTATAGTGAGTTCGAGAGGTTCTTTAAGACATATTCTTAAATCAACTAAATAATTCGTTTTTAGATTAATATACTAAAATTTAATCTTATTAAATATTTACTATTATTTCTCATATATTATTTTATATCAATCTAATTTAGAGATTTTTTTAATTAATTCAAAATAGTTTTGGTATTTGGAATGGAATTATTTTTAGTGTGATTTTTAAAAATTTAGAACGGAAAAATTCATCAAAAAAAGTTTCGAAAAAGTCTCACTAAATAATCATTTAGATGGATACATTATGATGATAAATTTGTCATTAATTTTGGTCTTTTTTCTAGTTGTATTTATGTATAATGTGAAGTGAGTCATAATAGGTTTTTTTACAGTGGGAAAATCTATCATAACTCAGTGGTCAAACTAATAATGATGATACTCATCATTGGCTACTATCCACAAATGTAGGCTGACTCATTATTGTTATTCAAAGAAAACCAAACAACCTAGAATTACCAGGTTGGTGGTTCTTAAAAGAGGCAGATTTTCACTCTGGCCAAATGCGGGCCATAAACTTGTTTCCTTAAATGAAAGAAAGATAAACTCTTCACTGAAGAAAAACAATATTAAAAAAAAAACATAAAACTCAAGAAAATAGATTAAATTTACGATTTGCCCTTATATCACCATCTCTATTATCATAATTTTTATATTTTTTTGAAATTAATATATAAATAAAAAACAAATTAAAATTTTAATATATATATGATCTAGGTTTATATATAATTTAAATAATCAACCTCAAACTTCAATTATTTTTTTTACTTGTAAACATTTTTCCAGACTTTATAAGAAGAAATTTCGGCGTAAATCACATAATTGGTTCGAAACGCGTCGACAAAGGTCTTTTTTTATGTGATTTACGCCGAAATTTCTTCTTATAACTATAATGAATCACATAAGCCTCAATTCTACAATTTATCCAGACTTTTAACGAGGTCCACAATTTTTATTCGGTATGTAAGTTCATACAGAGGCTAAGTTAGGGAGACTTTGACCAGTACCTCTCAGCCCTGGCAAAACTTAAGAGCGAATCATTCATTCCCATTTCTTCAGAATTTAAGATTTTTTTGGTTACAATATATTTTTCCAGAGCGAATCATTAATTTCGATTTGTTTATAATTTTAGATATTTTTGGATAACGATATAATTTTCTATTAAGGGATTTTAATTTCCATTTGTTTAGAATTTAAGATTTTTTGGATAACGATATAATTTCCTATTAAGGGGTTTTAATTTCCATTTGTTTAGAATTTAAGATTTGTTTGGATAATGGTATAAATTAAGGGATTCTGTATAGGGATTTTCTTAATTCAGAGGATTTTTTTTGTTTTTTTTCTTCGATTTCAATATCTTTCGACCATTATAGCACACCGGTGAGTTGCTTCCATAATACCCAAGATTATTTATTTGTTCCAAAATTTTAGTGCATTATAAATAGCGCCACCGCAATTTCTACAATGGTTTTTCACTGTCACCGATACCTCTCACAGAGGGCAGTATTGCAGTTCCTCTTTTTTGCCAAATATTTACACAGTAAATTTTGAGATGGCTGGTATTGAAATTAAGATGTATGATTTATAGAATTGAGGTTTTTATGATCTATTATAGTTATAAAAAAATTTCAGCGTAAATCACATAAAGAAAGATTTTTGCTGACGTGTTTCGAATCAACTAGTGTGGTTCAACCACATTAGTTGGTTAGAAACGCGTCGGCAAAAGTCTTTCTTTATGTGATTTACGCCGAAATTCTTCTTATAAATATATATGATTTATTTCAAAATAATTTTGGTGTCTATAATCATTTAGGTAGGTAAGTCATGATGGTAAATTTGTTTTTCCTTCTGAATTTTTCTAGGTCCATCGGTATATAATGCTGTGAGGCTAGTCACAATAGCTTTTGCTTTAGGTATTGTTATAGTTTTAAATAGCTTTTACTTTGGCTATTGTTATGGCTTCAAATAATTTTAAGGGAGAGAGTTAATTTTGCTGTGTGATTGGTTTGGTAAGCAAATGATAGACCAACTTGAACAAAGACAAATAAAAATGTAATCCTTTTGAGCTGATATAATATAATTGCTACTTAACTTGCACAAATTAATTAATTATGATGCCAAATGAAATGTCAGAACTGCCAACCAGGTTCCATTCCCACACCACACCACATCACTGTCATGTGAAATCAAATACAATTCCTTGTCAACAGAGTAAGTAACCCTCAGAAATCAAATGCAATTCCCTCTTAACAGGGTAAGTAACCCTCAGAAATCAAATGCAATTCCCTCTTAACAGGGTAAGTAACCCTCAAAAATCAAATACAAATCCCTGCTAACAGAGTAGGTAACCCTCAGATCAGACATTTGAGAGAAAGGAAGCCCGTTTTAAGCAATATATTCTTAAGTTGTTTTTTTTCAGTTGTAGAAATTGTTGTTGGATCGGGCCGAGCCGCTGTGCCTTATGTTTTGCAGACGGGGAAACTAACCTCCACACGTTCTTCCAATGTCATGCATCCAAGCAAATCTGGTATGATCTATCCCTCCATCTGGATTTTCCTCATCTATGCTTCTCCTCTGTTCAGGAAGGATTCTTCTGGTGGAGCAAACAGACGGTACCATGGCGCTCTATCTTCATTCCAGTCTGCTGGTCGATATGGCTCTGGAGAAATGACTCCATCTTCAATGGTCACAGAGTTACCATCTCCTCTACGCTGCTGCGCATCAAGGCCCTTCTGCAATTCCTGGGCATCTGAGTCGCAACATGGCCGATCCATATGGGTTTCATTTGACCGTAATATGTTTTTCTGTTATGTTTTTCTGTTATACAAATAATAATGCTTTTCAGACCTGTTCGCTCTATGCATCGTTATGAACTATGTGATCATTAAAATCCCTCTGTGGATGCCACGGATTACTCCAAATATGTAACTGTTTTCATTTGATCAATATGATTTTTCTTTTGAAAAAAAGAAATTGTTGTTTCTAGAGCAGCTTATCAAATGCAATTCCCTCTTAACAGGGTAAGTAACCCTCAGAAATCAAATGCAATTCCCTCTTAACAGGGTAAGTAACCCTCAAAAATCAAATACAAATCCCTGCCAACAGAGTAAGTAACCCTCAGATCAGACATTTCAGAGAAAGGAGGCCCGTTTTAAGCAATATATTCTGAAGTTTTTTTTCCAGTTGTAGAAATTGTTGTTTCTAGAGCAGCTTTCAAGCATACATTGTCTGGTTCTCTAGCAGAGTCTTGCTCTGGAGTAACTCTCAAGACTACATAATTTTACTCTAGAACAACTCTCAATGGTACATAATTTTACTCTAGAACAACTCTCAATTCGTACATAATCTGGCCTGGAATTGGATCACAAAACTCATAAGACCACACCTTAGCCATTCATAACTTTCACGCTGTGTTTCCACAAAAACTTCCAACAAAAATAGAGAAAAAGCAAAGGGATATCATAACATGCAATGCAATAAATTAACTCTAATTCCACTGCCAAATAACCTAAATTTGGGAAAGGAGGAAAAAAATGAAAAATAGTAGAGCCGAACTCTCCTAATTTGCTCTCCATCCTCTGAGAAATGAAGGTTTCCTCCTAATAAGCTTCTTTCTCAAACCACCGACCTTAACAGTGAAGCGTTGCAGGCGGATCCGCCATGGCAGCCGATTGGTCTTCTTGTATAGCAAATGATCAGCTCGATGAAGAGTCTTGCTGATCAATCTCTGTGCAATGTGGCTCTGTGTTTGCTCAATCTTCGTGTATCCCTGCAACCGTTGAAGAATGCTGGGGTTCTTCATCATAAATCCTCTGTAAAAATGAGCCCAACCACTCTTACAAATCAAAAGCTGGTACTTGGGCTTGAGCGATTTATATATATATATATATATATATATAAATCATACCTAATGAGTATGACCTTTCAATAGCCCTCCTCTTCATAAATGAAATAAAATATCAAATATATATTTAAAAAGGTACTCTTTGCTAAGGTCTATTAAAGCATATTTTCCCCATGAGTCAAATGTGGATTAAGAATTATTATTTAATGTTACACCATATGAGTAAATCTCAAAGTGCTTTGGTATCCCATTTGTTTATATTAGTAGGTACAAATTAGGTTATATTAGTAGGTACAAATTAGGTTATCTAGTACTGTACTTCACATCACGAGGTTTTTAGTTTCCAATTTGAATTTCGATTTTCCTTTATTTATTAGAATTTGCTATGGTGTTATTGTTTTTTTTATTGTTGTGCTTTTTTTCATTTTCTTTCATGAATATGGTTTTTGACCTAAGTTGTTTTTTTCTGTTTTTTTGTTTTAAATGTGGTTTTTGATATGGTCTTTTTAAATAGGATTATTATTATTTTTTATTTCTATAGGGAATGTGATTTTTTTTTTATTTTTTTTTTTAAATTTGTTCTTTCTATTTGAATCATATTTGAGAATTATAATTATATTATACTTTATATATTTTATATTAAATTTTATAGTGTGGGTTTTATGATTTTTTTTAGTATTATTACTATTTTTTAGTTACAAAATGAGTTAAACTATATATTTATTGGATATTTATTATTATTAAGTTTTTTTTATATTCATTTTAACTATTTTCGCCCTCTTTTTTTGTTTATATATTTGGCTTTTAAATTTCATAATAAAACAAAAACACTAGCATATGGAAGATTTAGAAAAGAACATGGAAGGTGATGCTTGGAGCTCAATTTTTGGCTGCAACTTGATCCAGGGTTGGCGTTAGGGTTTGACATTGGATACCATGGTAGGAGGTGCAGGGGGAGTGTTGCTCCCTCCTACAGTCAAGCAGTTACAAATAGAAGCAAGGACATTGGAAAGTAGCGTTTCAAGAAACCTCTGGAGAAGACAACAAAGGCAAGTAACACATAAATATTGGGAAGAAACAAACCTCATGAATAGGAAGGGGATCAACAGGAAGCTAGTAAAGAGAAGGAGAAAGGGGGTAGCAGTGAAAAAACAACTTCCATAAGAACAACTGGGGTATGCAAACCCAAGTCGAACATCATTCCCCGAGTCATCTTAAGCAACCCAACGCTACAAGCGCATGGGGATCATATGGTGAAATATGCGGTTATATGTAAATTCATGGGGTTATGGCTGACGGAGAGGGCACTGCACGTATGGATAAGGAGCCACTGGAAACCAAAGGGAGAAATAAACCTTCATCTAGGATTTAAGGGCTTCTTCACAGTGGTGTTCACAAGCCTAGAGGATAAAGATAGAGTGTTCGAAGAAGGACCATACTTCTACGTAGTTGCAGGCCTCTACATGTGGATATGAATGATGAACTTCGTCCCAAAATGCCAAACATTCACATCGGTATCGGTATGGATTAGACTATACTCCCTTCCTCTAGATTATTGGCTACCAGAATCTTTGAAAACAATAGGCAACAAACTGGGGCATTTCCTAAAGATCTCAGATGCGACTCTGAAAGGAAAATACACCTCCTTCGCCCGGATATGTGTGGAAATGGACTTATTTGGAGCACTTCTGGATGCGATAATTTTAGAAGTATATGATGAAGAATGGGTGCAGGCGGTGGACTATGAGCACATCCCATTTAGGTGCGCAAATGCCATGAACATGGGAATCTATACAGAGACTGCCCAACAAACAATATGGAGAGAAATGTGAAAACAACGGTGGATAAAAATCCTGAGGGTTTCACTAAGGTTGGGTGCAAAGGGAAAGGCGGGAAGTGGCCACAAAAAAAGATCAATGAGGAAAGACAACCGAGCCACAATAGCTTTAAGATCCTAGAAGAAGAAGATGGAAATAAAGAAACAAACTAGGAAACAGAGAACATTATCATTGAGAAGGAAAGGGATGCTAGCATGGAAGATATCATAGAAAACAACCAGCAAAAGGAGGATCTGCCAAGCATTATGGAGATAAGTAGGGACCATGAGATGACTCCAAGTGAGGTGGGAATGGAGGACCATGAACTGCAAGAGATTCTAGAAAGGGAAAATCTGGATCGAGAGAAATTTCTGGAACAAGGGACGACCAAAGGAGTGTAATCCCTACCAAAAGAGGAATATGATAGGGTTCAACGCCTCTTCCTATGGAGATCACAATTGAAGGGCTCTGGAGTCAAAAGAAATCATGAAATCCAGGAGCATAGAGGGGTCAAAATGATGGAGGAGATACAAGCCCAATCTCCAAAGAACCAAAGCAGGAAAAGAGGAAGAAAAAGACAGAAGGAATTGTTGAACAAATGTAGGAAACTCCTGATCAACTCAGGTAAGATGAAATATCTCACCAGTTATTCCTTTACAAACCTTTCTTAATGAATCTCACAACCTGGAATATTAGAGGCATAGGAAAGAGAAGGAAACAAAGAAATCTCAGTAATATAATAAAAGAAGAAAAACCAGAGATGGTTTTTATTTAGGAGACAAAATGTTTAATGGATAAGATTAGAGAAATTCATAATAAATGGCTAATCAAGTATGAGTATCTAGAGGTTAAAGAAAATAACTCGACCGGGGGGGGATTCTTACGCTTTGGGATCCCCTGAAATTTGGAATTGAACTATCTTTCTTTGGTATGTCAACCTATAGGTGATCAGAAGATATACATGATCACAAATGTATATGGACCTCAAAAGTTAGAAGATAAACTTAGGCTTCTCGCCTCCCTTGAGGAACTAAGAGCAAGACACCCTAGTATGCCCTGGATCGTTGCAGGAGATTTCAATATGATAAGATCTCTTACAGAGAAAAAAGGCGGGATTAGACAACTAGGCAGAGATTCCATGGCATTCTAGAACTTCATGAGGAACATGGGGTTAGTGGACACTAAAACAATCAATGGGACCTTCACCTGGAACAACAAGAGGGGAGGGGCTTCACAAGTCGCCTCTAAACTCGATAGATTTATTATTTCAGAGGACCTCTTTCTTTCAGGCCCTGCCATGTCAGCTTATATTCTTCCCTTTGGAGGTTCAGACCATTGTCCTGTACAACTGGAAGCCAATTTTATGGGTACACCAAGAAACAAACCCTTCAAATTTGAAAATGCCTGGCTCTCTCACCCTGAATTCACCAGCAATATTGACAAATGGTGGAGAGAGGATTTGAACATTCAAGGCACTAGAATGTTCTTGCTCCAACAGAAAGTTAAACATATCAAATCCAAGCTTAAATATTGGAACAAAAATGAATTTGGAAATATATTCAAAGCCAAAAGAGAAACTAAGCAGAAACTCCAGGAGATCAATCAGATAAGCATCACAGATGGCTTTACCAAGGAGAGGAAAAAGTTAGCTGACTCTTTGCAAGAAGAATGGGAAGATTGGTGCAGGCAAGAGGAAATTTTCCGAAGACAGAAATCGAGGGTGCAGTGGATTAGAGAGGGAGAAAGAAACACGAAGTTCTTTCATAAATTCACCATGGATCACAGGGCACACAACAAAATCACAAAGCTCAAATATTCTCAAGGGATATAACTCGTCTCTCAAAAAGATATGGAATCTGTCCTTGTTCAACACTTCCTTAGTATAGCAGAGGAGCCTCTGGTGGATAGATCCAGGTTCATCAACAACTTCAATCAGTACATCCCTCAGCTAGTTACCAAAGAGGACAACCACAATCTTAAAAGGCCAATGTCGGAAGAGGAGGTCAGTGAAGTGATTAATGAAATGCAAAATGGAAAAGCTCCACGCCTAGATGGGTTCAATGTAGACTTCTTCAAAGCCTGCTGGAAAACAGTCAAACAAGATATCCTTGAGGTGGTGGAAGACTCAAGAAGATCCAAAAAGGTTCTGAAGGCTCTTAATGCTTCCTTCATAGCTTTGATCCTAAAACAGGAAAAAAGCCATGACTCCGGATAGCTTCAAACCCATAGCTTTATGTAACGTGGTGTACAAAATTATTTCCAAGGTGATTGCCAATAGACTCAAGCCCCTCTTACCAGTTCTCATCTCAGAGGAGCAAATGGGCTATGTGGAAGGAAGACAAATCCTCAATAACATCATCCAAGCTCACGAGGTGGTACACTCTCTCAATAGCAACAAACAAGCTGGTATGATCATTCAGCTGGATCTAGCGAAAGCTTACGACAAGCTAAGTTGGTCTTATATAAGGGAAATTCTAAGAACATATGGCTTCGACCAAAACTGGATAAGATGGGTTATGGCACTAGTTACCACAACCAATTTTTCCATCCTGCTCAATGGTTCTCCTTCAAGAACCTTCACATCCTCTATAGGTCTTAGACAAGGGGATCCACTCTCACCCTTCCTCTTTGTCCTCATTAGGGAAGGGCTAGGCAGAGCGATTAAAATGTCAAATGCTGAAGGAAGAATCCAGGGTATAAAGCTCACCTTGGATGCAGAGGAAAATACTCATCAACAATTTGTGAATGACACAATGTTGCAAGGCATACCCACAGTCAGGGAAGCTAGAGCGATCAAACAAATCTTAAATGACTTTGCTATGGAAGCTGGCACAGAGGTAAGCCTCAACAAATCAAAAGTTTTTTTCTTTAACACTGACATTGCTATTCAAAGAAACATCACCAGGATTCTTGGGTTTCAAAGGCACTGGTTACCTTCCAAGTATCTGGGCATACCTCTCATAGATAAGCCTCTAAGCAAGCGAGTATGGGAGCCAATAATAAATAAATTTTAGGACAAGATCAGAAAATGGACATGCAGGTCTTTAAATTTGGTGGGGCACCTTCTGCTCACACAGGCTGTCTTGCAGGCAATTCCCATTTTCATGTTCTCAGCTCTTCCTGCTCCTAAAGGGGTTCAGCAATAGATCAGGACCATACAAAGGGATTTCCTATGGGGTAGAGAATAAGAGAAAAAGAAATGGGCTCTAGTGGCCCGGGACAAGATCTGCAAACCTAAGAGCCATGGTGGTTTGGGGCTTCATGACCTTGAAACCCTCAGTAGAGTTTCGGGAGCTAAACTGTGGTGGAAGTGGATCAAGGAATCGGCAACCCCGTGGGCCAAACTTTGGAAACATAAATATGCCAAGACTTGGCAGGAGAAAGATCACATTTGAATGTCAGGGCATATTAAGGGCTCCCACATTTGGAACCTTGCATGGGAAAATAAAGTTATTGTTTAGCAACATAGTTTTTGGGAGATCTGAGATGGGAACCTGTCTCGGTTTTGGGAGGATAACTGGCAACAGGAACCCAACATATATAAGGATGAATTAGCAGCTCTCAAGCATGATACCGATAACAAAGGTCTACTCATGGTAAATGACTTTTGGGACCAGGTAAGGAACAATGGAAAATGGAGAATTTGGAAGGATCTAGGCCACAGTGAAGAGAGCCCTATGAAGGCCCAGATAAACTCTCTTGCTCAGGTGCTAGAACATAGGAGGATTTTAGTATCCTCCTTGCTTGACCAACTAAGATGGGGAAGGAACGCCGAAGGAAACTTCAACCTCAAAGAAGCTAAACAAGTAATAACAGGGTTTAACTACCAAAACCCTGAACAAGTATGGAAGACTCTTTGGCAGAGCCCCCACTGGATGAAAATAAAGTTATTCATTTGGCTAGTTCATCAAAGGAAAATTTTAACTTGGGAGAATCTCCGGAAAAAAGGCTTCATTGGACCATACAAATGTTAGCTATGTGGCTTACGAGAGGAAACAATGGATCACCTTCTCAACCTCTGCCCTTTCACCTCTACTGTGTGGGATTAGGTGGCTTCAATCTTTAGGCACACTGATAGGTATGGGCTCAACATCTCCAACACTTTGAAGAATTGGAGGAAAAACTTCTCAGGGAATGAAATCATCAATAAAGCCTGGACTCTGGTTCCAGGCTTTGTTATCTGGGATTTTTGGAAAGAATGTAATAGTAGGATCTTCAAGAATAAAGCAAGCAAGCCCGAGCACATAATTGATCAAATTTTAAGGTAGCTCAAAGACACAGTCAGAAGCTTTTTGTGGAAACTTCCCAAGGACCCTCCTCTGCTCCAAGATGCGTGTATACTATTGCATTTGGGTCTCCAGTCTATAGGCCCACAAGGCAGAATTAAGGGTGTGAGCTAAATAAATGCAGATATAAATATTTGGAAGCCTCCTCCACATGGTTTACTAAAAGTCAATATAGATGGAGCGTCTAAGGGCAACCTAGGGTTAGTTGGTTTTGGGGGTGTTCTAAGAGATGAATAGGGATGAATAAAGAAGATATTTCATGGCCACTTGGGGAAGGCCACTAATAACATGACGGAACTCATGGCCTTAGAGCAATGCCTGGAAATATTGGTGGACTCAAATTCACACAATGTCATCATTGAAGCAGATTCAGAATTGATTATTAGAGCGGCCAAGAGAATTTCCAATGGGACAACACCAGATAAAGTGTCGAAACATTGGAGGCTATCACATGTCTTTCTCCGTATTTATACCCACCTGCAAGCCTTAAAAACTATACACTTTGTCCATGTGAAAAGAAAAGCTAATATCTTAGCTAATTGTCTGGCGAATGAAGGAGTTATCAGTAAGGAAAGGGACACTCGGCACATTTGGGAGCTGGTACCCCCAAGCAAACTGTTAGAGGATTGCCTTTGTTAGGCTGCCAGAGATAGGGATTGTTGGAGCGATAGGCTGGATCGATGAGGCTCAGGAGACAGGACAACAGTACACAGATTATATAGGCATCAATATTCCAACGGATTTGAGCAGATGGTAGAGATCAGCGGAGGAAAACCAAGGACGCAATGGTGTGGAGATTGATTTTGGACCGATAGATCTTGGTTGAGTCTGATCTATGGTGTTTGGGCGAGGGAGTTACCTGACAGTTAATGAGAAGAAGTGGGTTGGAGAATCCCACAAGTTGATTTCGGGCGGAGGAAAGGTCATAACTAGTAATTCCCCGTTGGCTTCGATTCAATACAAACAGTGACACGTAACAGCGAGATGAGAGAGGGAAACTACTTTTCGGGCGGATTTGGAGTGTGCAAGTTAACCAGCCGAAATAGGTGTGAGCCATTAGATCTGGTGGAGCGAGATCGACGGTTGACAGACGAGAAGCTTGTTTTGTAGTCGGGAAGTGTTGTAACCATTGGATCTTGAATAGATCAATGGTGTAGAAGTGTCGACGATTCTTTAGAAGGGCAGATTTCAAACTTTTATAAATTTTGGTTTGAGCTACCGTCGGGTCTGGAGTAGTAGAATTAGGTTGGGAAACCCACAAGTGGATTTTGGGCAGAGGAAAAGTCGTAAATGGTATTTCCCCGTTGGCTTCGATTCCACTCACTCAATGACATGTATCAACGAGGTGAGAGAGGGAAATTGCTTTTCGGGCATATTTGAAGTCGTAAGTTAACCGGTCGAAATACGTGTGAGCCGTTAGATCTGGTGGAGCGAGATTGACGGTTGATAGACGAGGAGCATGTTTCGAAGTCGAGAAGTGTTGTGACCATTGGATCTTAGATAGATCAACGGTGAAGAAGTGCCATCGTTTCTTTAGAGGGGTGGAGTTCAATTTTTCACTGTGGTTTGAGTTACCGTTGGCTCTGGATTAGTGGAAGTTTAGCGGAACTCTATGACTTTTGGAGGGGTTTGTTAGCTTAGCGGAAGCTCTAAAGTTGTTAGTGGATGACAGAGAGCCCTTCGGAGCTTAACACTCCTTCCTATTTACAAGTTTTTGGAAATCGGGAGAATTGGTTTGATCTTGGCTTTGTTTTTCCTGTTGATGGCATTCCCACAATAGGCTAGTTCTTGTTTGGGTCTTTGCACTTGCAAAGACGTGTAACATATGTGATGTACTTGTACGGTTAATAGAAGGCTCCATTCTTACTTGACCAAAAAAGAAGATTTAGACAAGAAAATTTTGTATTTTCCAAATACTCATTATTAAATTCTTTTATAGTCATTTTAAGTTCTTTCATTGATTTTCTTTAGATATATTTGATCTTCAAAATGCATAATGAAACCGGAGTGCTAGTATGTTAAAGAAGATTTAAAAAAGAGAATCTTGTATCTTCCAATTCCAAGTACTAGTATAGTGAGGATATCTTCCATTTCACAAGCAATAGTATATTCAAGGTTTGGAGGAGGGAATCTCCTATCAAGAGTATAGGAGTGTTTGGGAGAATGAATCTCTCATTTTTCAATCTCAAGTATTTGTATATTAAAGATTTGGAAGTGGGAATTTTGCATCTTCCAATTTCATATTTCTATAAATTTACATCTCTTTTAGAATATGGAAAAAAGTTTTCCATTTTAATAAAGTCTTTCTAGATATCCAATTTAATTTTTGTTTAAAATCTAATTTCAAATATTTATATTAATGAATTATTTCAAATAATTTTCTATCAAAATTATAAATCATTTTTTTTTTTTCAAAAAATGTAATATTTTAATTTTACCATATTCACATACATCTCAACAAAGTAGTCTACCCATGCCACAATTTTGCCTAGAAAATAGTGGAATTCCAGTTAGATTTTGACCAAAATTAAGCAAATTTTTTTTGGGAAATATAGGTTACAACTATCAACTTCAGGATTTTGGGTGCCCCAAGAGTTTTTGATGGTAGTCCATTTCTACCATAAAAAATAATTTAAACACTCCAAAATTATAACATGGGTAAACAACACCCATCCAAGCTCCCTCTAATAAAAATCTTTGAACTTTTAAATATCTGAAATTTTAAGATACATACCTTGTGTAAGAAAATTCTTTTAACATCCACGAGGCTAAATATAGTCTATGGGATAGATTGCTTCTTCATCTGCTTGCTTTGTTCCATGTGAAGCCTCACAATAAATGCTCCCATCTTCTTGACAAACCCCTTGTTAAATAGATTATCCCAAGAGCTAGCTACCAGCGTATTTGTCTTTGAAAGCCTCACATTCTAAAATAAAATGTTCTTATGTTTCCACTTTTACAGAAGAACAAAATTTCACTCTTTCTTCCCACACTTCTTTTGACCTAATACCATATTTCACAACAAAGTTAATAAAAACTAATAATTAACTAAACCATAAAAAATTTGACTCTCCAAATAAAATAAAAATCATATAATTGCATAAATTATAACCCACCCAATATGGGAATACAATGGATTCAGCCAAAAAACAAAAAAAAAAAACAAAAAAACAAAAAACAATTATAGATATTAAATATAAAATAATAATAACAAACCGTCGGTAAAAAGAGTCCGCCTTTTTGAATGGTGTGGTGGACTACACGTAAGAGAGGCACAGCAAGAACATTTAAAATAAAGCGACAATCCCCATGATGGGTAACATGTGACCAAATTTACTGTACGTTTTTACGTACTTGTTTTTCTTAGCCACCTTTTGACTCGTCCCCGCTTAACCAGCTGTCTTCTAAGCCAAAAATAAAATAAAAATAAACATTATTTAAACTCAGGTTTACCAAACGATTATTTAACTGTAGGGATAAGTTAATATGAGCCATTTCTATTAAATTGAAAAAGTTGTATTTTGATTTTTCATATCTAACTCAATAATAATTAATATATTAAATTAATTTTAATTTTAATTTTTAAATTTTAAATATTATAATAAAAATATTATATAAATAAGTATTAAGTAGTGTTGGGTTTGGAGTATTTTTTAAAATTGTTTTTCTTGGTTAAGAGTTCATTTTTTATAGAAAATAGAAAAAAGAAAGAAAGAAATAAATTATTTTAAAGTCTATGAAGTTAAAGATAGCCTATTTATTTAAAGAAACAAGTTAACTACCCAAGATCCAAAGACACTTGACACGAGTGAAAACCTGCTTCCTTACGGACCACCAACGAGTTATTCCATGTGGCACGGTTTTCCTTGAATAATGGTGATGCATCAACCTACATTGACAATTAGTAATTAGAGATGGTTATCCTCCTAGTTTGACAACTAAATTATAATAAATTTTCCCACATAAAAAAATACTAAATAATATGTATTAAAATTAATATATTTTTAAAATAATTGTATTTATATTTATGTGTTAAGATGAATAAAAATATACCATTAACAAAATAATTAATTATATCCATAAATATATTATTATTTTTCTTATCTCTTTTACAAATTTTGAAAGATAATGGAGACTAATGAATATATACCTAAGCTAGTAAATATAAATATCTTTTATTTTAATTAATATTTTTATTGTTTTGTTTTAAATGAGTAATGTTCATCATAAATCCTTTGTCAAAAATAAGCAAAAACGATGTTCCAAATAAAAAACTTGTACTTGGGTTTGAGCCATTTAATTTTTCATGGATATAAATCTTTATCTCTATCACTATGACTTTTCAATCAACCCTCCTCTTGATAAATGAAAATAAACTATCAAATAAAAAAGTGTTTGTGATACGATCTATACAAGCATATTTTTTCCTTGAGTCAAATTTGGATTAAGAATTAACATTTTAAGTTACACCATGAGATTCTCATAGTGCTTTGGTAATCCCATTTTTTTATTACATATTATGTATGTTAAGTGGGTATAAATTAGTTGATCAAGTGGGTTATTTATATCTCGATGTATTTAGTTCTCAATTTGAATTTGAATTGTTTTTTATTTATTAGATATTATTTAAAAGAATTGTGTCAAAGAATGTAATTAGGATTGGTTTTCATAATTATAATTTATTAAAAAGAAAGAAAATAGATTTATTATTATTATTAAATTGACTTATTAAAGTAGCTTGAGTTACAAAAAGAGATACTATTGGGTTTTGTATAGGTCATGGTTCTCACATTTGATCACCCTAACAGGTCCCCCGGTTAGGTGCAACCCTTGGAAGCTCTTGGCTCCTGGGCTTTGGCTTGCTCTGGGTTGGCTTTCTGGTTTTAATTTGGTCAGTTTCAGTCTATCTTGTTAGTCCCTCATCACAAACAATATGGCCCACACTGCTTCTAGGAGAAGAAAGACCACCAGGGCTTCCCGTGGTCTTGGGAAGCAGACCAAAGCGGCGACAACGTTCAATTCTCCCAGTACTTCTACCAGCAAAACTCGTGGGTGTAAATCCACCTCCAAGATTATTGATGAAACAACCACTACATATCCTGCAAGCTCAGCCCCCGCTCATTGGCTCATAGCTCAATGGGAAGAGGGGTTAAATAAGAAATATGAGGTTCTAGACATTGACATGGATGATTGGCAGGCCCTAGTGCCTGATCCTGGGCACTCTTGGGGCCGTACTTCTCAGTACAAGCAGACAGTTCAATTGTATTAGCTGATGAAGAGATTTTTGGTTAAGGTCTTAGAGCACATTCCTTTAGGCTTGACCACGACAACACATGCTTTCCCAGATTATAGTAAGGATTTTCAACAAATCAAGTTCCAACTTAAAAAGAAAAACGAATGCCTCAACTGCATAGAACAACACATCCCATGCATTCCATAATCTGAACTTCCCGGGTCAAGTGCATAGGACCCGACCCCAGTTGACTCAGTTGATGATGAGTAGTCTGGTGTATCACCTTTGTTTTGACTTTTAGTGTATGCAACGGTTTCTGTCTTTTCATTAGTTTTAGTATGTTTACAGATATCTAGATGTTAGGTAGTACAAAGACAATCAAACCTTTTTAGCATGGCTGGATAGACTTATTATATTTTATTTATGGATGGCTTATCATGTCGTTAGGTGGTCAACAAACCTAGTTTCCCTCAAGGCAGGTTGAGGCCACCTAATCATTTAGCACATGAATGTAAACTGCTTGATTTTGAAATATAATGAAAAGAAAGGTCCTACCAAGCTTACAAAATAAAATAAAATTGACTTATTAAAGTATGGATTTCATGTTTGGGTCAATGATCAATAGGTCAAGCCTTCATTTAAGGCCTTAGGATCTCTATTGATTCAAAGTCAAATTCATTATGTAAGAAACCCTTCTTGGGTTCATAAGTGTCAAAGAAAAAAAATATTGTGTCTTATCAAAAACCTCCTCCATCAAGTCACCTTGCAAGTCGACCTCTAAATTGATCCTCTACAAGTCGGCTTCCACAAATTATTCCTGTCAGCTCAACTACAGGAAGAAACTACTATTTATACCCAAGTGTACCCAACTCAATGAATAAGTAGCTTAGATGAAAATGAAAGGTTCAGATAGCAATTTCATACATAAAGGAATGGGCTATCAATTCGGTTCATCTACATACTACAAGGCTGAATCTACATGAGGCAATTACAGGACCAATGCGCTATTACAAGGCCGAGACTCTATGAAGAAGATTCAGGACCAAGACACATCAAATTACAAGGACGAGACTCTACATGATTGAGATACATACGAATACAAGGCCGAGACATTATGAGACTACACGATTGAGAATCTAAGTAATTGTAGGATCAAGACTTTATGTGACTACAATACCGAGGCTCCATTTGAATTACAAGATTGGGCCTTCATGTAACTACAATATTCAAGGATAAGGTGACTATTAGAACAAGGTTTTATATTCTTACAGAACAAGGAAGCCAAGGTTACATGAGTAAGCATCTTGATGAACTATGAAGAAATGGACTAGCAGGTGTGTTTCTTTTGAGCAAGGTTGACTTGATGGATGGAAGGTATTCTTGGTCTTAGTGTCAAGCATATTTGTCTATCTAATTTGAATTACTAGTCAAGAGTTTGGACTGTGTTTTCCCCTAGAGAGGGGTTTTTCCCTGGCTGTGTGCCTATATCTTGTGTTCCCTTTTTGTTTGTGATCTTCATGGATTGGCATTTTTCTTAATGATAAGAACATAACAAATTGAAAGAAGATATAATAAGTAAAACATTATAATATAATGTCATAATAGAAGAGAAATCAAGTTAAATACATGATGCCCTAGATTTCTCAACATGGTATCAGAGCTTTAGTTCATCTACTTAAGGGAAGGAAGGAGATAACAAAGGCTACAACTATTGGAAAAGAAATATGGTTATGTACGACCGAGCTCTTGGGAAGGAGGAAATCTAAATTTGAGCAAGGTACACGAGGGTCCTGAGAAGAGTCTAGAGACTTTATTACAAGTATTTGAAAAGCAAGATAAATAGCCTTGGAAAATGAAGTCCTGTGAAAATTAACAATGACCAAATTACTTTATGAGGTACCTTCTTGAAGCGGAACACTGTCGTTTTATTTGAAGACGTTATGACCCTACAAAGGAAAACCTAGACTACTACTATAATTCTAAACATAGAAAAGGAAAATACTGATAGAATCGTACAAATCTCGTAATACTTGCAGTTAAGAAAAATCATATTAAGTACAATCGTCAACTTCAAGCATGTTTACAAGCTTGAGTTGTTACATAAAAATGACTGGGCCCTTTGCATTGAAAGACAAAGAAGCTTGTCTATAATCTTGAAAGGCAAATCACAAGCTTATAAAGCTAGAATATCCCTACCATACACACATATACATATACAAAGGTTCATGACCAATCGAAGAAGCAAATCCTGACAATCATGCAAAGTTTGGACAATATCCGATCTTGCATCTTCTCAAATGTTTTCAGAATTGAAGCAAAAGGTATCCAATGCTTAAAGAACTAGATCAAGTAAGTATTGTTACTACTTTTTTTATCTAACAAATGTGTTATAACAACAAGTTCAATGGATCATCGAATCAAAGGTATGTGAATCTTGCTTACTTTTTGAAGTTATTTGATAATATGGTGAATCCTCATTAAAGTTTGATAATGTCTAGAATAGTACATATGACAATCACCCTCTCATATACTTGTTATCTCATAATTTCCTAGGGTTTACATTCAATCTGTATGATTCTTGGCTATAGTAAAATCCTAGAAACTCTCTCTAGATTCTAGATAACCATCACAATATTATACTTGCATATTTTTGGTTGTGCTTGTCAAGAAATGTTGCAAGGATATATTAAGATTGATGACTTTGTAAATTCCTTTAAAGGCACAAATTAACAATTGAGGAGATGATCTATGAAAATGTTATCATATTAAGAGGGATTTCTTTCATTAAGGAAAACCTACTTGGCCTATAAAAGGAGTAACTCAAGGTAAGTATAATTTATAATAATTCTTCTTCATATTACAAGGTACAATCATTTTAAAATTTTGTACTACATTACTAATTATTTCATGTTTAGTTTTTTGAATCTAAAATATTCTTGTTAGGGTGATTAATCGTGAGATTGAATCTACCCTCATTATACTATCTTGTCAATTGTTTATAAAACCCTAGTCATTAGGGTTCACTATGAAAGCCCTAGCCTCTTTATGCTAAGGGTATGTCAATGAAACCCTAATCTACTTAAGGGTTGTTAATGAAGTCTATAAATCCTATTCATTTGAAGTTAAGGGTTTTTTCATGGAAGAAACCCTGATCTTTTAGGGTTTACTATTATTATCTAAACTATGAAATGCAACTCTAGATATTTTGATAAATCAGAGTTTATAATGAAATCCTAGATCTTTAGTGTTTGGTAATTTAGGGTTTATGAATAAAATCCTTATGAGGTCCTAGGAATGAAACCCTAGGTGTATGTTTGTCCTTATGTTAGAAACCGTAACCTAGTAAAAAAAAATTGTATATCTAACTTTATTGTCTTGATGTTTGTTTATGAAAAATGTGTGTATGCAAGTTTGTTATAGTTTGTAAAAATATAGGGTTTGTGTGACACAATAGTAGAGATTGATTTTATAGGGCATGATAATGAAACCCTAGAAGTATATTGTTTTCATGATTTTGAAAAATAAAATCTAGAGTTTACAACAAATCCTAGTAGAATTTGACATGTAAAAGCATATTGTTGAAACCTTTGATAATACTATTGTTATTGTTGACATCTAAGGTTTTATGTCTCAAGGATGGAATCTAGGGTTTATGACAAAACCCTATAAATAAATTGAAGTCTAGTATGAAAAAGATGTGTCTCTTGTCAATTATGAACCTAACTAGGTTTAGGTATTTGATCTCTAAAGTCTAAATGCTCTGATTGTGATGATTTGATATAGTTAATATCATGCTTATATATATCTATATCTATATTATTCTATATATATATATATATATTATATATATATATATATATATATATATATATATATATATATATAGGTGTACTTTCTATTAAAGTTTTGCATGTACATAATTTTCAAGATGTTGAAGATGTTGAATATGTTCATAATAATGAGCATGATGAAGAAGGATGATCAAGATAACCTTGATAACATGAGAAAGAATGAAGCATTGAAATATTCTCCGGTATTATAAAAACGAAGGAAGTTATTGATCTTGCCAAGTTGAGAGGGAGCATGGTTAGAAGAAAGTGTACTTCTCCCTAGTTGAGAGGGAGGTCATATTGTGACAATCATAATGAACACCTTGAAGAAAGAATGAAATCGGAGAATGAATAAATGTACTACAAATAGATTTGTAATGTACTGAGGATGTCTTGGTGTTGCTGAAGAAATGAAAGAAGAAAATCTTCCGACAAGTTGTACTTGATATAAGTGGCATCAGGATGATTGAGGACCCCAAATATTTGTGTTTACTTGTATATATATTTTTGAAAGTTTATTATTGATTGGGGTTATGTTTGTATAGGTAAATCTCTCCATAAGAAGGTTGAACACTTTTGAATCTAATGGAAATATGCTTGGGAGGACATCTGACTGACCTATGTGTTGATGTCTAGATCATGAAGAGGGAGGGTGGCACTACTCATAGATATTCGACCTTGGATACACATCTAGATCCCTGTGTTGGTGGTAGAGCTTAAAATCCTGATGGTACCTAGAAGTGGCTAAAGCTTGAGTCCCCTTTGTTCCACCCGGATAAAATACCCTGGTCAGGTAGCTAGTTTGCAACATTGAGTGTGCTAAAACTCTTCATAGTTAATATCATTTTGAGATCTTCCATGTACCTCTATGTGTATGTAATTATGAATACCTCGCTAGTTAAGAGGGAGTGTTGAAGAATGTAACTAGTGTTGGTATTCATTATTGTAATTTATCAAAAAGGAAAGAAAAAGGAGTTTTATTATTATTAAATTAAATTATTAAAGCATGGATTTCATGCTTGAGTCAATTATTAAAAGTTCAAGCCTCCATTAAAGGCATTTAGGATCTCTGTTGAGTCAAAATCAAATTCGTTATGTAAGAAACCCTTCTTGGGTTCATAAGTGTCAAAGCAAGAAATTATTTTGTCTTATCAAAAACATCCTCCACCAAGTCCCCTTGCAAGTCAGCTTCTAGATTAATCCTTTACAAGTCAGCTTCCACAAATTATTCATGTCTGCTCAATTACAAGCAGAAATACTATTTATACCCATGTACCCAGTTGAATGACTAAGAAGATCAAATGAAAATGAAAGGCTCAGATAACAATGGTAGACATAAGGGAGTGGACTATCAATTCATATCATCTACATACTACAGGGTTGAGTCTACATGAGGCAATTACAAGATCAAGAATCTATTATAGGGATGAGACTCTATGAAGAAACTTAAGGACAGAGACACATCAAATTACAGGGACGAGACTCTACACGATTAAGATACATAAGAATACATGGCTGAGACATTATGAGACTACAAGATCGAGAATCTAAATAACTGTAGGATCAATACTTTATGTGACTACAAGATCAAGGCTCCATTTTAATTAAGATTAGATCTTCATGTAACTACAGGATTAAATGTTAAGGTGAATACTAGAACAAGGTTTCATATTCCTACAAAACAAGGAAGCCAAGGTTACATGATTAAACATCTTGATGAACTATGAAGAAATGGACTAGCAAGTGTGTTGCTTCTGAGCAAGGCTGACTTGATGGATGGAAGATATTCTTGGTCTAAGTGTCAAGGGTCCTGGTCTATCTCATTTTGAACTACTAGTGAAGGATTTGGACTAGGTTTTCCCCGAGAGAGGGGATTTTCCCTGGATGTGTGCATATATCTTGTGTTCCCTTTTTGTTTGTGATCTTCATGGATTGGAATTAGGCTAAGTAAGAACATAACAAATTGAAAGAAGATATAATAATTAAAACATCATAAGTTAATGTCATAATAGAAGAGAAATCAAGTTAAATACATGATGCCCTATATTTCTCAACAAAACAAATATAAGTATTTACATTAATAAAAGTTGGGAGAGGGCTTATAACCCTTACATTTTGCACCAGTTATAGAAAACATATCTTTGCATAGTAAACTGAGAGTTTACTAGCATTTGGAAATTCAAACCAGATTATACAAAAAAGACTATTAGTGCTATAAATTTTGCAAAAAATCCAAGCAATAATTTACATTTACAAAATTTCATGCTTTTTAAAAGGAGAGATGACTGGACTGTCCATGAAAATACAGAAACACTATGTGACCATAATGAAGTCACCTGACACTGCGCCAACCCTCATTAGGTCCTCTTGGTTGAAAAGCTCTTTTACTGCTAGGAGGCACTCCGGGAACATTTCCACCAGGCGTCACACGTGCTATAGTTGTTGACGAAACCTCCAGTGCATCCACCCGTTCAATAAGGAGATGAATTTCCTCCTTAACATCATCCAAAGTATCCTCTAATTCTATGTGATGAGAAAGCAGTTTTTCCTCCAAGAAAAACTAAAAAGAGAGTCTATGTTGTTCCACCATATCCTCCAACATATGAATTGAAACCAAAAGGGCTTGAGAAGCACTTAGCATCCTGTCAACCACATCTATGAACTCCAAATTTCCTTGACTATGTGGATTGTCAGCCACACTAGATTAGAGACGAGATTTGGTAGGTATTGACAAAGCGTGACATGAGCGAATGACAGTCCAAATTGCCAAGAGCGTCAACCATATTCCATTGAAGAGAACGAAATGCAAAATGTATTGTTATATAGAAAGCGCTCAGGACCTAGCATGAGCCAACCTGCTATGAAAAGACCCAATTCTTCATTGTAGAGCCACTAGCAAATAAGAGCTACGATAATGAGATGTCCTATGATAGGGGAATTAACTTCACACCCTGCAGAGATGAATTGGAAACATTGAGTTGTTGGAGATGTAGAGGCTTGAGCCACATGCCCATTAAATAGATATGATTGTCGTTTATGGTGAATGTCATAAGATGTGACCATCTGTACTCCATTATAAAACACTTGTGACATCCGTTGTAATTTCAAAGTTGGAGGTGAGGTGAAGTCAGTTGGGAAGGGAGAGCCTGACGATCCACCATTGAATGGTTCTTCGTCATTCCCTGAGATTCATGTTGTGGCATCGATATTAAATCTGGACTTAACATTTTAAGGAATTGCAATAGAGTCTTGTACAACCTCGAGTTGGTTTTCCATGTAAATGGAAGGACATTATAATGGAAAAAATAAGATCAAGGTCTTGGGGCACGTATTCCAAGTTGAATGGAGGGAAAACATTAAAGTGGGTTAAATTATGTCATTAAATTGTTAAAACGTTTTGATTGCAAAACTTGAGGAAAGGTTTGCACCTTGAGAGATTTGATTCCCCTCGTCGCTTGATAGATCCAGGGTGAAGATGGATTTAGTTTGGTTATATAATACTATATAATATCTTTATTTGTATCTATGTGCCTTTTTCTTATTCCCTCTCTCTATCTCACCCATGAAAAATACACACACTCTCTCCCTATCTATCTATCTCTCTCTCTCCCCTCTTCCTCTCCCTCTCTCTCCCCCCCATCTCTCTCTCTCTCCCCTCTTCCTCTCCCTCTCTCTCCCCCCCCCCCCCCCATCTCTCTCTCTCTCTTTTCCCCTTCTCTCCCTCTCTCTCTCTATAACAACCCTGGTGAAAATTCCATGTAATAAAAGTTAAAAATAATAACCACAGTTGATGGGACACTTATTCCAAGCTGAATGTTGGGCAAGACATCCTAGGGGGTGTTCATTTGGTTGTTTATAGCTAAGGAAATTGGAAAAGGAAATGGTTAAGGCTTTGGAAATGAAAAATGACATTTTTGGCACATTTATTTATGAAAATAATGGAAATTAGGAGAAAAGGGAGGTGAAAGGTCACAAGTTTCATGTGAGGAGGAAATTAAAGGAAAATAATGGAAAATGAAGAAAATAGAGGCCTCATTCATAAAAAGGCTTTGAAGGATCAGTTGGTAACCTTTTATCAGTTGAGTTTTAGAGCTCTTTCAATATTATCTCTCTCTCTCACTCTTGGATAATAGAGTTTTATTGGAGCACTTTGGCATTGGAATAAGAAAGGGAAAGAAGACAAGAGGAAACAAAAATCAAGTAGGGAAAGGCAGGATCAAGCAACTACAACAGGTTTCATTGCAAGTATCAACTTTCATGTTTATTTTCCTTTCTAGATTTTGCATGCATGGGATTGCATGTGGTTCTTTTCTATCATTGCATGGGTTTTTCCAGGCGTGACAGTGTTCTTAAGCCTAGCCTTGCCATTTCCTGATAGATTTGATGAGATGGGTTCTCATATTCGGTTTATGTGGGATGGACGGATGGATTCGAAGATGAGTGGGGTGGTTCTCCAAAATGACAAACACATGGCCTAGTGGTCCCTGAATCGCATTGTGGATCACAATAAATCCACTAGCCTAGTAACCCGTGAACCAGACTATGGGTTGCGGTAAAGCGAGGATTGTGTGCCTTGGTGGGCCTAGGAATCCTTGTCAGTTAATGGCGGGATATATGGTAAATCCAAGAGGTGGATCTCTCTCTGTTGGGCCTAATAGTCCTGGGATGGGATGTATGGTAAATCTTGGAGAGTGTGTCTTATTGTATGGCTTAGTGATCCCTGGATTGCACTGTGGATTATGATAAAGCCTAAGAGACTAGGGGGCACTCAAATTCCTCATGGTGTAGGTGGAGAACTATAGTGGAATCTGTTAGACTCCGTCTCACGTCAGAGATTGATTCTTCTTCAAAACCCTGTTTTGAAGAAGAAATCATAATGTATTGTTTTAAATTATGTAATTTATGCTCCAGCTCTTCAAAAATCAGCAGCAACTTCAAGCTCCTATTCCTGCACAAGCACAATTCAAAGCATCAATCAGAGGCAAAGTTATTAAATGCATAGGAATGCAAGTTGAGGTGAGCAAGTATACAGAAGGTTCAAAGAATGGGGCACTACGGCCTAATGGATTACCAGAGTCTTTAATTCGATATGATGCCCGTCAGAAAGACATGGCCGTGAGTTCTGCCACAGAGGTTCTGCAGGCTGTAAAGTATCCCCAATCAGCTGCACAGTCTACAACTCAAATGAGTGCATGCCATTCTGAGGGAACTCTATCACCACTGCATCTTGAATCTATAGCAGACACAAAAGTTGAGAAGATTAATTCTGATGCTTCTAGTCAGCATACTTCCCAAACGAGCCTAAGAAATGATATATCAAGAAAAAGTGATGCTGGGATGAAACAGAGGAAATCAGGAAGACTCTCATTAATGGGGTTAACAGGAAAGTATCGTAGTCTTATGAAGAACCATGAAACCGAGCCAGCTATTGAACCTGAGATTTTAATGACCAAGGATGAAGACAAAGCTGACAGCTTTGATATTTTGGAGAGAAAGAAAGAACTTCGGCAAGGCATTGATTTAGCAACAACACTTGAGCGTATTGAGAAAAATTTCGTGATCACATACCCAAGGCTTCCTGATAATCCTATTATATTTGCATCTGACAGTTTCTTGGAGCAATTGTCGCTTTCTTCAAGGGCCTGACACAGACAGAGATACTGTCCAACAAATAAGAGATGCTATTAGGGATCAAAGGGAGATTACTGTGCAGGGGGATGAACAGGCTAGCTGGTTTAGTTTTGATCCTAATATTCATGTAGAAAGAAAGCAAATGTGTTGTTACCTGACACGCACAACTGCATCTACCACCAGCTTATCAAAGAAACTTACATGAGACACCTACATATGGAGGCTGGGTTGAATCAAAGAGACCCCGATATTGCCCATCTATTGAAGACAAGATAGTAAAATTTAAAGATAAGGAATCTCATCAAATTTTCTTAGAGCCTGAAAGTTGCAATGTTCCAAAGTTTTATGTGCAGGGTTTTTCAACAGGCTTGCCAGATAGACTTAAATTGACATTGTTGAGGACATTACCTGGCCTTCAAAATGGTTTGATGTTTGCTACCCTTGCAGGCCGCCCTGCGACTCTTTTTGGTGTCGCAAAGACGAAGAGGCTTATCATCTCAGAAAAAGTCATGATGGCGAAATGCTCGAGGAACAGAAGGCAAAGTCGGGTTCAATGAAGATACAGTTTCAAGGTGTCAAGAAGCTAATGCTGACCAAGTTCGGATTGGTGGCCCTGATCGTGCAATTCAACAGTTTGGAAGAACCCATCGATCCAATCAAGCCTGTGCTCTAGAATATAGATTGCTTTTTACTAATTTAGGCGGAGAACGTCGGTTTGCTTCAATTGTTGATGAGAAATTAGAATCTCTTGGAGCATTAACGCAAGGTTACCGTAGGGCTGGGCCATCATTGGGTGCATATAACTATGATAGTGTTTATGGAAAGAGGGCTCTTCATATGATGTATAAAGCTATCATTGAACAGAGCGATCAACCTGTTTTACCCCCGAAATCTTGATTGGAGAGCGATCTTTCGGGATCCATGTCAGCTTCTGTTTGTGGATGTTGGAAGCGTTACCCTGGAGTATTATGGTCTGTTTCTATACAATGTCCAGATCCAAATTTCTCCAATCCTGAACATCGATGGAGGATGTTGCAAAGGCTACTTGTGAAAACAATTATTGGAAATATTTATCTCGGAGGAAAGATATTTTTACAGTCAGATGTAAAAGAGGTAGCATTGCGCATGAAGAATCAGTTCCTTCAATATGGCGAAAGGAAAAGTTATAATGAGCAACACTCACCAGATGACATCAATGCAGCTCTAAAGAATGACTTGCAGCTTCATCCTTATTCGAAGTCCCCTGTCAAATGTTACGGTGGAGGTCTCAGTATGGGATTTGGAAGGGACCTGTCTATACCACAAAATCAACAAAAATATATCAGTGCCATCAAAAATAACACTTCCAGTTTTTGAAATGCAATATCAAAAATCACATAATGCAAAGCCGGAAACTGAGACAACAGAGGGATTGCGTTCAAGGGTGTCAAGCCCTTTTTCCAGGAAGAACAAAAACATTCAAATGACAAAGATGAAAGAGGCTGGGGACATCTGGAAAGAGCAGTCTTTGCCGTTCAACAAAAGCCGCAAATGCTTGGACGCGTGGATTCATGTGCTCAACAGATATGCCCATTATTATCGGATAAGAAAGATTGTAGGGGGGGTCGATTTCCATCCGATATATGCGGTGGATTCATTCCAGATTATCAAAATCTTCTCCTAATTTCGGTAAATGGCCAACGCATTTCCAGATTTGGGGCGCAGTGTGAAAAGTGGCATACATACTCGATTGCTTATGTTTATTTGCAGCAAAGGAATTGACACCTGTAATGCCACAGCTGCATCAGTTTCCAACAGTTCGAGTAGAAGAAGGAGCGCTTTTTATTTTTAGAAGAGCTTATTGTTTTCTGTTAGTTTATGTATTAATAATGATAAAACAAATCGTTGATTTTGGGGTCGATTTGTTTTTTCTGAACAGCATGTATTGATTATATTAGAAAAAATTCATTTGTAATAGAGAGAGTTAGTCAGGGGAGATTTTCTGAGTGCTGGAGGAGAGCTGAGCTCCATTGTACAGTTTTTGACAGAGGGATTTTTAATGAAAATTTCACAGCTCTGATTTCGGAGATTCATGTGGTATGTTAATTTAGCATAAGTTTTCCCTTTGTCTCATATGTAAACTGTTATGTTTCATTCACCTCATGACCATTTCTACTTGAGCAAATGAAGTGTTTAGGTAGAATTCATGGTATTATATGCTCTGCCTATAAGTTTGTTCAATTCAATGTTTTCTTCTGTTTGACAAGGATTCAAAGTTATTGTTTGCCCTTGTCAGCTCCTCACCAGTCTTGCCATCCCATTTAAAATCTAGATTTGATGCTAAATTCCTTGCCTACCTTGCCTCAGTCGTCAACCTGTGTTGTTCATTATATTCTTCTATTGAAAGCTGTGATTTTGCCCATGCAGCCCAGAAAAACCCCGTTATTTAATTAAAACCCCCAAATCAACCCTCCTTATCAGTTTACTAGCCTAAAATCATTGTTTCTAATTGGTCAACTCTTCCCATTGAAAAAATCCACCGAGTTTGACCCGAGAGAGCCTTCTCATACCTCGTAGGGCTAGCTACGAGGTGAAATGGTTTGATGTAGTCTTGAAGGTTTGCCTTTCTCAGCCTGAGGTGAAATCTCAAGCGCTAACAGAATCCACACTTATTTAGTGTTTTTGCTATGTTTTATGAGTCCCACATTCATGCTTGGAATATGGCATGAGGGTGATTGGCTTAAAAGAGACTTGGCTCAGCCTGGTTGGTTTATTGCATTCATTAATGAGAAATTCATTCCCTTGATTTTCATGTGTAAATGTACTGATGTATATGTGCATTTTATGGTTGATATGGTTATGATATTTTTGTCCCTATTATGCTGGTTATATGTATGTTTTATGACAACAACTATGTGTGGCTCTCAAGATGTTTTTACTTGTAAATGAATGGATAATGTATCTATGGCCTAATAGATGGTAATGTAGAAAATGACATGAGGGAACAATGGTTTATAATGATTCTTAGATAAGTATGAGATCCCTACACTTAATTCTGTTGTTTACACCTGTAGGTTACATGTTGATGATATGTTTGAAGAAATGTTTGGCATGGCTAGTAGGGGTTCGATTAAGGCCTTGTTTAACTTATTGCTTTTGCATCATTGTTTCCCTGTTATTTTACTATTCCTAAGTTATCATTCCATTCTGGGTAGTGAATTGTGCTATGGGCCTCAAAAAGGGGCTCAAATCTCGGGGTCGTTGGCATAGCACTAACAAATCTCTGGCCATTGGCATGAAAGTCTGTGAGAGTGAATTTGTGTTTTTGGATGCTCTCTTGCATATAGCATGGGAGAAACTGAGGCCTAAGATGTCCATAACATTAATGGGACCCAGGGACAGGATGTCTGAGTGGCTGACATGTCTCTTGAGGGTTTTATTGATGATGTGGATATGTTGGTTGCTGTGTTCCACCGATTCCACTTCATTATCTCGATTCCACTTCATTATCTTCCTTACAACTCCTTATCTCGTCCTTCAAGCTTCTCAGTGTATCTACCAAATCAGAAGAGTGCCCCACACCACACTACTCATCTGATGCATAGGGATATTCTATGTAGTCTACCACCTTGCTAGCCATTTGATCTCTTTCTTTCAATGCATAATATGTTAGATAACAATGCATGGTTACTTGGATATATGTGGGAGGAGGGTTTTATAGAGTGGTATTAGAGCATGGTTCACCCCTCCAAATGGATGGGCAATATGTGTTGGTCATGCATGCATGTCAGTTGCATGTGTGTCTCTTACACTTGCATTCCATGTGCTTGTTACATTTGCTTGATGATTGATTATGGTTGAAGTAAGGTTGTCAATGGATAATTTGATGTTGAGTTTGTGGAATGCATCGTCATGAGTGTATGAATGGTTACATATTGTTAGATGTTGCTTAAATGTCGATTTTATGTCGCTTACTTACACCCTTGTATGTTAGGCTACATTCTTGTAGGTTTGATTACATGTATCAATCTTGTAGGTTGATTACAAGAATTGATCGCTTATGCTCGACTACATATGTCTATGCGTATGTGTAGTTGATTTGGAATTGCTTACGCATGTTGATGGTTGCATGTGTCAATGTGTACAATGGAGTAATGGGTGTTTTAATGCATGAGGTCATAGCATGCATTGTTGATATGGCCTTGTATTGATGATTGGACCCTAGCTAGAATGATGTTTATGCATTGTTGCACTTACTTGTTATATGTATATATGTTGTTATGATTATGTTATACATGTGTCATGTTGATTTGTTGATCTTGCAGATGAGGTAACCTCCCCAAATTATAATAAGGTACATTGATTTATTGTGATTTGGTTTATTTGACATATTATGCATTGCAAGAAAGAGATCAAATGGCTAGCAAGGTGGTATACTACATAGAATCTCCCTATGCATCAGATGAGCAATGTGGTGTGGGGCAGCCTTCTGATTTGGTAGATACAGTGAGAATCTTGAAGGACGAGATAAGGAGTTGTAAGGAAGATAATGACATAATCATATAGGCACAAGATAAACAAGCAAAGGTTAATGCAATACTTCTTCAGAGTTTTTCAGAATTGCAGCGACAAGGGCCACTTCAAATCAGCCATCGACATGACGATAGAACTAATGGGGCATATGGAAATATATCTCCTAGTAGACACAGGTCGAATAAATCTGATACAGTGAGAGATGATAGGTTTTGGACACTCCAGATAGAATGGGTGATGAGCACATGTATTATTCTAGTTCTGGTTTTGATAGACATCATGATCATCATTTCCATCATCCATACAGGAGGAATCATAGGGGA
This sequence comes from Pinus taeda, assembly GCA_000404065.3. Classification (NCBI taxonomy): domain Eukaryota; kingdom Viridiplantae; phylum Streptophyta; class Pinopsida; order Pinales; family Pinaceae; genus Pinus; species Pinus taeda. The sequence continues at coordinate 12,649 of APFE031228894.1, read as the reverse complement.
TACTTGTCGCATGAATTCAAGAAAGAAAAACCACCTACTTTTGATGGAGATGTGAAGAAGTCGGAAGATGAAGAGGCTTGGATACTTGGGATGAACAACTTCTTTGAGTTGCATGAGTACACAAATAACATGAAGGCCATAATAGCTATTTTCAACTTGAAAGGTAAAGCAGAAATCTGGTGGGAAGATGTTAAGTGGGTCAGAGGCATCAAGACAGATGACTTGAGTTGGCAGGAGTTCAAAATGATTTCTAGAAAGAAGTACTTATCAAAGAGGTACTACAACTGTAAGGCCAAAGAATTCTACGAGCTAAAGATGGGGTCAATGATAGATGAAGAGTACATGACCAAGTTTTTGGAGCTATTGAGGTATGTACTGTATCTTACAGATGAGAAGGCTAAAGTTCAAATATTTGTTAGTGTTTTGAAATTAGAATTTATAGATTGAATTGCGTATGATGAGCCTCAGTCACTTGAGGAAGTCATTGGGAAATTGAATCATTGCTATGAACGATCAAAGCGTAAGAATGAATCTCAGCAAGGATGGATAGGGAAGGACAAAGGTAAAGGTAAATGACTACCTAAGAGAACAAGGCCTCACAATGTTGATGGGAAAGAAAATATGGCAGTGCAAAAGAAGTTCAATGCAGCTAGACAGGGACATGGGTCACAACAACAACATAGAGGCGAGGGCACTAGTCAGTTGGAGTGTTGGAAATGTGGAGGGGATCACCTTAGGAGAGATTATCCATAACATCAGGGTGGTATACCTAAGATATACAATGCACAGGAGGCACAAACTATTGGGGATGTTGGGTAGAGAATTCCTCGTATTTATGCGACAGTGGACAACAGACAGGCATAACACCAAGCATCTATCATTGAGATGGACGGTAAGCTTTGTGATCAAGTTATTTCTATTTTGATTGACCCTGGATCTAATTATAGCTATGTTAGTCCTAAATTGTTGGATAAGTGTGGTGTGAGTAAAGAATTGCATGCAGAGTCTTGGTTACTACAGGTGGATACATGTACCAAGAAGCAAGTGCATCATTAGGTAAGAGCTTGTGTATTTGATTTGAGTGGTATGCCTACTGCAGCACATCTAAATGTACTACTGTTGGGATCATACAGTATGTTGTTGGGCTTGGATTGGTTGTATCTTCATAGAACCAAGGTAGACTTTTATGGCAAAGCCATTGAGTGTGTTGATGACAATGGGTAACCAAGAGTCTTGTAGGGCAAGAAGAAATCTACATCAATTAGGGTGGTGACAACTATGCAAGAAAATCATAGCCACGTGAAAGGGTGTGTGTTATTTGCAGTGCACATTTCTAGTGATAAGGATAAGGAGGTTGAGGATGCAGATGTGTTGAGAAAGCACCTAGTTTTGAAGCAGTTTCAGGATGTATTTCCTAAGGATATTACAGAGTTTCCACCTCACAGGGAGGTAGCCTTTTCAATTTAGTGTCAGGGGCAGCTCTAGCATCAAAAGCACCTTATAGGATGAGCACTCCTGAGTTGGTTGAGTTAAAATTTTCGTTGAAGGAAATGTTGGACAAGGGATACATTAGGCCAAGTGTATCACCTTGGGGTGCATTGGTCTTGTTTGTGAAGAAGAAAGATGGAACTCTCAGATTATGCATTGACTACATGCAGTTGAACAAAGTGAATATCAAGAACAGGTACCCTTTGTCGAGGATTGATGACTTGTTCGATCAACTGAAGGGAGCAATAATGTTCTCCAAGATTGACTTAAGATCGGGATACCATCAGGTACACATCAAAGAGGAGGACATTTACAAGACAACTTTCAAGACTAGGTATGGGCATTATGAGTTTTTTGTAGTTCCATTTGGGTTAAATAATTCTCAAGCTATGTTTATGTTCTTGATGAATAATGTGTTGCGTTCGTATTTGGATAAGTTTTTTATTGTGTTCATTGATGATATATTGGTATATTCTAAAAATGAGGAAGAGCATGCCGAGAGTTTAGCAATAGCGTTGAGGTTGTTGAGAAAGAATCAGTTGTATGCTAAGCTTAGTAAGTGCAATTTCTTTCAGACTAAGATACACTACTTGGGGCATGTTGTCTCCAAGGAGGGAATTACAGTAGATCCAGAAAAGATAAGAGCTATCATGGAATGGGTATATCCTAAGAGCGTGGATGAGGTGAGATTTTTCATGGGTTTGGCAGGCTATTAAAGGAGGTTCATCAGTAACTTCTCACAGATTGCTTATCCTATTACATCATTGCAGAGGAAAGGTAAGAAGTTTGAATGGACAAAGGAGTGTGAGGCTCGCTTTGAGCAACTTAAGTAGTTGTTGACACATGCACCAGTGCTATAGATATCATATACAGACAAGGAGTTTGTAGTATGTACAAATTCTTGCAAGAGAGAAGTTGGTGAAGTCCTTATGTAGGATGGGCAGGTGGTATGCTATGAGTTCAGAAGCTAAACGAGCACGAGAAGAACTACCCAACTCATGATCTTGAGTTAGCAGCAATTATACATGCATTGAAGATGTGGAGACACTATCTTCTTGGAGGGAGGTTTGTACTTATGAGTGATCATATTGGGTTGAGATATTTGTTTGACCAACTAAATCTGAATGCCAGGCGGGCTAGATGGTTAGCCACAATCAGTGAGGTTGATTTCGAGATCAGGTACATCAACGCTAAATAGAACAGGGTGGCGGATGCTCTTAGCGGGCGGATACAGGTAAAGCACTTGGAAGCTATGAGCTCCTATGGGACAAACTTATAAGATAAGATCTTGTAGGTAGGTCAAAAAGATGTCAGGTATATGGAGATTATGCAAAGGTGGCAACATAGTGCTGGTACAGGTATAGGTGATATTACAGGTACATGTACATGTAGTGGTACATGTACAGGTGGAAGTATAGGTACATGCATAAGTACAAGTACAAGTATAGGTATAGGTGCAAGTGCACAGGGTGTGGATTATTTTCTTATAGTGGATGGATTGGTCATATTTAGAGATAGGATATATGTGCCAGATAAAAACGAGCTCAAGAAGGTGATCTTGAGAGAGTTTCATGCGAAACCTTATTCACGTCACCCAAGTTATCAAAAGACATTGACTACAGTGAAGAAATTTTATTATTGGTCGAATCTAAAGAGGGATGTAACAGAGTTTGTGGCTAGGTGTTTTTATTGTCATCGAGTGAAGGTAGAGTGAAAACATCTAGGTGGACTACTACAGTCGATCGTGATTCCAAAGTAGAATGAAGGTCATTTTCATGGACTTCATAATAGGGTTGCCGAAGACAGTGAGACAACATGATTCCATCATGGTTGTTGTGGGAAGGTTAAAAAAGGTTTCACATTTCATTCCAGTGAAGTCTACATTCTCAACCAGTGATGTAGCATAGGTATTCATCAAAGATGTGGTTAGGTTGCATGGTGTTCCAAAGAAGATTGTGTTAGGCAAGAATGCAAAGTTCACTTCCAAGTTTTGGAAAGAGCTATTTTCAAGTTTGAGCACATAGTTGGCCTTCAACGCAACTTATCATCTGCAAACAGATGGATAGACAGAGAGGGTCAACAGGATATTGGAGGAAATGTTGAGGATGTATTTGATGAACCAATAATGGAAGTGGGAAGAGTATCTCCCTTTGGTAGAGTTCGTATACAATAACGGTTATTAGGAGTCATTGAGGATGAGTCCTTTTGAGGCATTATATGGGTGGAGTTGCAATACTCTCATTATTTGGAGTGATCCGGTTAATAGGGTATTGATTGGACTAGAGATGTTCGCAAACATGGAACGTGAATGAAGGTGATCAAGGAGAATCTAAAGGCAACACAAGATAGGTAGAAGAGCTATGCAGATCAGAATAGGTTTTTCAAGGAGTTCTAGGTTGGGGAACATGTGTACTTGAAAATCAAACTGAAGAAGATCTCCTTGCGGATTGGATCATGTTCCAAGATGGCACCACGGTTTTGTTGACCCTTCAATATCATTAAGAGGATTGGGCCAGTAGCCTATCGACTTGCATTGCCTCTGACAGTGAAAGTCCATGATTTTTTCCATGTGTCATTGCTTAAGAAGTATATTAAAGGTGTTGATAATTTGATTGACTCGTTTGTATTGCAGGTGGAACCAGATTGAGAATCCCAATTGGACCCTCAATGTATATTGTAGAAAAATGTGCTCATGCTCTGTAACCAAGTAATCGAGCAACTTAAAGTGTAATGGAAGCACTTTGGGCTCATTGAAGCTACATGGGAGATGGAAGATCAAATGCGGGCTATGTATCCTTCCTTTTTCTCTGGTTGAGGCAAATCAGTTTTGAGATGGTGTTTTAGTATAAGATTTGATATAGTGTTTTTGTATGTGCTTTGATATGGTGTTTTGGTATGTGTTTTGATATGGCTTTTTGGTATATGTTTTGATATGGTATCTTGATATATGTTTTGGTGATATTTATAAATATACATATGTATATGGATGTAAATACCACCATGAGCTATGTTATAAAGCTCCAGTAAGTGGTATGTGTGTCATGTCATTATGATTATGTTGTCATGTTACTATGCTATGATTTGGTTATGTTATCATGTTGTCATATGGGTTGGCACTTAGCAGGATGATCATTCTAAATACTACATCGATCTATGATATAAAGATCCATGAGCAGTATGTCTTATTGCCAACAGTTTGCCGAGGTATATGTGTGATTGAACACCGAGGACAGTGTCCCCCAAGGGGGAGGGTTTTGTAACAACCTTGGTGAAAATTTCATGTAATAAAATCCTAGGGGGTGTTTATTTGGTTGTTTTTGGCAAAGGAAATGGCTAAGGCTTTGGAAAGGCAAATTGGAATTTTTGGCACATTTATTTATGAAAAATAATGGAAATTAGAAGAAAAGGGAGGCCTCATTCATAAAAAGTCTTTTGAGGATCAATTAGCACTCAATTGGTAACCTTTTGTGAGTTAAGTTTTGGAGCTTTCTCATTATTCTCTCTCTCTCTCACTCTTGGACACTTCGTTTTTTCTTGGAGCACTTTAGCATTGGACAAAGAAAGGAAAATAAGGCAAGAGGAAGCAAAGATCAAGCAGGGAAAGGCATTATCAAACAACTACAACATGCTTCATTGTAGGTATCAACTTGCATGTGTATTTTTGTTGCTATATTTGGCATGCATGCGATTGCATGTGGTTCTTTTCTATCATGGCATGGGTTTTTCCAACTGTGATAGTGTTCTTCAGCCTAGCCTTGCCATTTCTTGATAGCTTTGATGAGATGGGTTCTCATATTCGGTTTATGTGGGATGGCTGGATGGATAGGAATTTGAGTGGGGTGGATCTCCGAAATGAAAAACACATGGCCTAGAGGTCCCTGAACCAGTATGTGGATCATGGTAAAGCCACTGGCCTATTAACCCCTCGACCAGACCATGGGTTACGGTAAAGCCAGGATTGTGTGCCTCGCTGGGCCTAGGAATCCTTGCCGGTGAATGGCGGGATATAGGGTAAATCCAAGAGGCGGATCTCTCTCTGTTGGGCCTAGTAGTCCCAGGAAGGATGTATGGTAAATCTTGGAGAGTGTGTCTCGGTGTAGGGCCTAGTGATCCATGGATCAAACCGTGGATTACGGTAAAGCCTAAGAGACTAGGAGGCACTCAAATTCCTCACAGTGTAGGTGGAGAACTCCGGTGGAATCCATGCCTATTTGGTGTTTTTGGTGTGTTCTATGAGTCCCACATTCATGTTTGGAATATGGCACGGGGGTGATTGGCTGAAGAGAGACTTGGCTCAACCAATCTATGGTTGGGTGGAACGTGGTAGTCCCATATCTGATTTGTTTATTGCATTCATTAATGAGAAATTCATTCCCTTGGTTTTCTTGTGTAAATGTACTGATGTATATGTGGATTTTATGGCTGATATGCTTATGATATTTCTGTCCCTATTATGTTGGTTATATGTATGTTTTATGACAATGATTATGTATGGTTCTCAGCACGTTTTTACTTGTAAATGAATGGATAATATATCTATGGCCTAATAGATGGTAATGCAACAAATGACATGAGGGAACAATGGTTCATAGAGATTCTCAGATAAGTATAAGATCCCTACACTTAATTATGTTGTTTACACTTGTAGGTTACATGTTGATGATATGTTTGACGAAATGCTTGGCATGGCTAGTAGGGGTTTGATTAAGGTATTGTTCAACTTGTTGCTTTTGCATCATTGTTTCCTTGTTCTTTTATTGTTCCTGAGTTCTCATTCCATTCTAGGTAGTGACCTAAGCTCTCGGCCTAAAAAAGTGGCTCAAATCCTAGGGTCGCTGGCATAGCACTGACAAATTTAGTCTTTGGTTGCTGACAGACAAGCCTGTGAGAGCGCCTTTGGGTTTCTAGACACTCTCTTACCTATAGCATGGGAGAGATTGAGGCCTAAGATGTCCAGAACATTAGTGGGGCCCGGGGATAGGATGTTTGAGTGGCTGACATGTCTCTTGAGGGTTTTGTTGTTGATGTGGATAGGTTGGTTTATGTGTTCCATCGATTCCACTTTCTTAAGGTCACATAGGAGGTTGAATATAATCATAGTAGCCTCTCATCACATGTTTACCCAGTTGGCATGGTTACTTGGGTAGATGTGGGAGGAGTGTGTTACAATCTCTCTCATTTTCTCTCTCTTCCCTCCCGCTCTCCTCTCTCCCTCACTCTCTCTACATATCTCCCTTGTTACTCCCCCTTTCTCTCCACCTTTCTCTCCACCTTTCTCTCTCAATATCTTTTTTCTTCCCTCCCCCTCTCTCCCCCTCCAACTCTCTCTCTATCTCTCTCTCCTCTCTCAAATCCTTCCACTCTCTCCCTTTCTCTCCCACCTCCCTATGTATCTCCCCCCATCACTCTCTCTCTATCTCTCTTCGCTCCAACTCTATCACTATCTCCCTCCCTCTCTCATTCGCTCTCTCCCCTCTATCTATGTGTCTCTCTCTTTCTCTCTTACCCTCTTCCCTATCTCTGTAACAAATAAAATATATATAAATAATGTAAAATAATGTAAATGATAATAAGCATAAATAATTATTAGTTAACTAGTAATTAGGTTGAAGAGGCATGTCTAAATGAGACATGACTCTTCATGAAGAGACACTTGCCTGATATATAAGAAAGCCTCTCGTTCTCATTTGTAAATTCATTATCATTCTTAATCTTATTCACATATTTAATATAATATTTATATCCTCAATGGATAACTTCATATTCCAAGTCTTCTGGAGTAATTAATTTATAGAAGGAACTTTGTTCGCTTCAATCTCTCTCCTCTCTTGTTCTCTCTCTTCCCTCCTCTTTCTATCCATCTCTCCCTTGTCACTTCCTCTCCCTCTCCACCTCTATCTCTTTATGTCTTTGTTCTTTCCTCCCTCTCTTCCCCTCTTGAAACCAATCTCTCTCTCTCCTTCTCTCCTTCTCTCTCTCCTCCCTCTCTTCATTCCTCTCTCTCCCACCTCTCTCTCTCTCTCTCTCTCCCCTCTAGATCTGTCACTATCTCTCTCCCTCTCTCTTCCCCTCTCTCCCTCTCCCTCTCTCTTAAATTTGATCCCATTGTATTGTGTTTAATAAATTATCTACATTAAACAAACTCAATTGGTTGTAAATTATTAAACCTATATTTTGGATCAATCATGTCAAATAAAATACAATAATGAAAAACTTAAAAGAAGCATGCACTATCTTTCATTTATTATTGTTAGTCACTTTGCTTGCTCTCATCATTTGGATCCCTAGTTAAGATAGATCTATGCTGGTTCTTAATAATATTATGTATATTATATAAGTTTCACATCTTTATATATAAAAGTATTTTGATTTTTAAAAACCTTGATTTAATTTCTATGAGAATATTTTTAGTAGTCATGAGGATAGAGGTTTTAGATATATCTCAGAAGTAATTATAACATTTAACCTCTTAGATTTAATTAAAAATATTAAAAAATAGAATATTTAATACATATTTTGATTATGAATAAGTTATGGTTTTTGGGTATGTGGTATTGATAAGCCATGGTATTGGCTTATGGTATTATAACAAAGCCTATTTACAAGTCAATAATATCCATGATAAAGTGAGGGTGGATATCCATGGTTAAGAATTTTGTCATATTGTTATAAAATATTTTGATTGTGAAATAAGTTATGATTTTTGGGCATGTGGTATTGATAAGCCATGGTATTGTAAGAAAGACTATCCACAAGTTCATAATATTAATGGAAAAGCGGGGGTGAATATCCATGGTTAAGAATATTGTCATATTATTATAAAATATTTTGATTATGCAATATGTTATGTTTTTTTAGCATGTGGTATTGATAAGCCATGGTATTATAACAAAGCCTATTTATAAGTTACTAATATCCATGGTAAAGTGGGGGTGGACATCCATGGTTAAGAATCTTGTCATATTGTTATAAACTATTTTCATTGTGAAATAAGTTATGTTTTTTAGGCATGTGGTATTGATAAGACATGGTATATGCCCATGGTATTGTAACAAATCATATTTACAAGTCAATAACAAAATCAAAATATAACAAATTGAATTCTAATTTTTTTATTACTTCAACTTTTTATTATGAATCGAGCCAATTTTGAAATGTTTACACTCATCGTATGTTAATATTATTTTAACTTTTAATTTATTACTTTTAACTTTTTGTTTATCACTTTTAACTTTTTATTATCAATTGAGTTAACATTTAAATGTTTACACTCATCCCCGATATGTTTTTAACTTCTTATTTTTATTATTATTTAAATGAGCCGATATTTATAATTGTTTACATACTTACAGTACACCTACACATCTACACTAGACTGGGTTGTAGAACGCCTCTCAACACAACCATATAGATGTTAAAACAAATTTTTTGAATGGTGATTTGAAGGAGGATGTTAATATGTTTCAGCTTGAAGGTTTTTTTGTTAAGGTAAATAAAAAAATATGTAAGTTGGTAAAGGAGTTGCATGGACTAAAACATGCATCTCGTGCATGGTATGAAAAACTAACTGAACACCTTCTCAAGTTGAATTATAAGTTGTTTGATCTAGATGATGCAACTCTTTGATCCGGATTTAAATAGGAACGCAACAAAATACAGAGATAACCATATACACAAAGATGCAGCGGAAACAATGCTTCATTTTATTAATGGAAAATACCGAAATATGCTTACAAACAGAAATGGAAATAAACCAGCTAGGGCGATGGTAGCTTATCTTTAAGAAGAGATGTGGTGACTACATGCCTCTTAACTGTGTTACAATGAGGCTCGGAGGCCTATTTATTGTTGAGAAACAATGAAAAAACCTTCACATCCCAAAACCTAACCCTAGAAGATGAAACGCCAAATTGTGGGCCCCGTTTGGGTAAATTGGTACATCAATTTCCCAGGGTCGTAACTTTGGCATATGATCTCCGTTTGACGCGTATGATAGCTCGTTAGAAAGATTTATCCGAGAACTACCACTTTGGGAAGGGCAACATCGGTCCATGGACCCATGTTGCCCCCAGATTTCCCAAAAAACGTCGTTTAGGGCCTCAAAACGGCTCCGGAAGTTCAGGACCCGAAAAACTGCTAAAAATAGTAAGTTGTGCTACAATCAAGGAAATTGAAAATGCTAAGAGAAACAATGATGGGGGTCCAGATGGACTTGGTAGGTGGCCACCAATATCCACCTGGATCATTCCTCTCCCCTTAGGAAGCAATGGTCCCCATTGCGTTGAGTTCCTCCATGAGATGAGGAAACTTTTGC
>APFE031228891.1:37403-92797 GCA_000404065.3 Pinus taeda | reverse complement strand
ATGCAACAGTTATCCATGAGTGAATTCTCAGTTATCTAAAATAATTGTTGTCACATGCATGCAAGCATTAACAAACTATATTTTATTATTTTAACAACTTGTTAAAATAATCTAACTGGACTTGACTAGTTAGAACTAAGTCAACTGATTCTCTCATTATAGAACTCATACTTATTCCCTCAATCAGTGGAGGAAATTAAGGATAAATTCCTCAATCAGTGGGACAACTCATGTGCATGCTCACAAAGACTTCAAATTCGAATTTCCTTAACTAATTAACTCAACTGAATTAATTAATTAGTATTTCCAACTATTGTTAAGACCAAAATTAATTTTACTTCGTATAGATAGACCAGGGACTGCTATAAATAGGAAGGGACCCAGTAATGCTATTTTTAGAACTTTCTATTTTTATTAGTTTCACCTCTCACCCAATGTGGCCAATGACCTCACTAGCCAAACTGCTATTTTTAGCATGTCTATTGTTAGCACATTCTAAATTTAACATTTCTTGTTGCACATTTTTCAACAATTTGTCCTCTATGGTCCCTTTGTTTCCCAGTCCTGCCTTCCTGAAGAAAATTGCACAGACGTACCTCCCAGGGTCTCATCCTGCAATTGCGAGTGATGACCTCAACTACGCAATCCTGTCTCCCAGTGGCCTCTGCACAATTTTTCCCAACAGTGATGACTGTACTCAGGAGTTCCTTAGTCAAGCCTGAGCTATGCTTTGTGGAGTCTCAGTGACCAATATCCCTCCCTGGCACCTGGAATTATGTAATGTGTAGTTGTTGGGCCCTCTTTCAGAGCCCGTCACCTGTCTCGAGCTCAATCCATGGATAACAGTGCATCATCTTAGACGAAGGAGTTTTGGATTTGATGTCATCTAGTCATGAGTGAGTTGCAGGAACAGGTACACTGTTAGATCATGACGAGTTGATGAAGAAGGATAAGAAGGATCGGACATGCTAGAAGACTCACTTACAACTGGAAGGACAAAGAAGCTTATCAAGTACAAGCAAAGGGAACAAATGCATGCAACCACCTCCCAAAACCAAATATGATTGAAGACCCTGCATCATCAAGCTATGCGGAGGAGAAGAGAAAGTGCATCCAAGAACACATCTATCACTCAGCAGCAACATTGACTTGGCATTACCAACTCAGCAAGCTGGTCCATGTGAGCAGTGTCATGAGTTGTCAAATGCCACATCACTACTATGAGCCATGTCTATTGTAAATTGAATGTAATGTAAAGTGGAAGTCTAATGGACACACATGAATATGAAGAGACATGTCAGTTGAAAAGTCATAGGAAGTTTAACAATCATGAGGGTAGTCGAAGAGTCACATGGTTCAAACTTCACCCTTGGTTATATATACCCCCTCTTTGTATGAGCAAATGAATTTTCACCTTGGTTCCTCCCACGAAGCATAAAGAATTTTCAGTCAGTTCTTTGAGGAGCAAGGAGCAACTCCAATGTCCCACTACTATGGCTACTGATGTATGATCCACATATGTGTCTTGAAATTTTTGCTTAATAAAGAATCTTGTTCAGGCGAACACATTTTCATGCATGTCTTGTGGATGTTTGTAATAATATTCTTTCAGCATTTGTAATTCATGTTTGTTTCACATGTACTAAGATAGTTGAACTATTTCAGTTGCTTTAGTACTTACCTTGTTGGGAATGTGTTGTATTGGTTATCATTATTGTCTCATCCTTGTGGACTACTCCGCAGGATACAAGATAAACCTCCCTCGCTTACTAGTTATAACACCGTCAGATCCATTGTGGACTACTCTGCTGGATGGTGGACGGGTCTTCCCTTGTACTTTGGTTTTAACGAATGTCACGTCCGTTGTGGACTATTCCGCTGGATGCTGGACAAACCTTCCTGGTTCGCGTGTGTCTCTTCCTAGGTGGTACTATTACCTCTCACTTAGAGGCTCACTTTACCCCCCCCTCCCCCTTTGAAGTAGGAGAAACTAGACACATTTACTTTATGCACTCACTAGGCACACTTACCTTGTTGTTTGAAGATACCAACGTAATACTCTCATGTGTTGACAACTAGAGCCAAGGTAGATCTCTAAGTATATGGCAACTGGGCCTTTATATCGAATGGGACTCCTACACCAAACGACGTGAGGTCTAGTTGGGACTTCATATCTGGGAGATCCCCTTGGTTGATGGATTTCCAACACCATCAGCAAAATGGTGCTAGAAGGAGGGTGAGACGATAGGCTGTGCCCGTAGAGTCTGGTTTGAATATCTTATTTAAAATGGCTCTTCCCAAAATCATAATCCTGGGATGTTTTTCTAAAGATCTTAATTGTACCATCCCAGCAGAGGTTAGTCATGACATGTCTGAGTTCAAGTTCAATGGCGAGGGTGAATCATGTTTTCGTGTACATCTGATTCAAGTGATGACTTTCTGCCGATGTCACGTGATAGAGTCTAAAGATGTCTGGGCTATGTTGGGAACAGGATCCCCCAAGGATAGTTTTGGGGCTAAAATCCCATGTTTTGGGTCGAATTTTGTAATAAATTTGTAAAGACTCAGCATTTGTGGTCATGGAGCATGGAGGTGTCATGAGTCATAAAGGGTTGTCCACCTTTATTTTGTAAAGTAAAGTCGGCTGTAAAAGATCTACCCATGGTCCGCAAACCATGGGATTGTATAAAAAGAGCTAAGTAAGTAAGCTCTAAGTAGTTATGATAAGTCATAGAAGAAGAAATCTTGAGCAATAAGGAGAGAAGTATAAGTTTCAGGTCTTAGTATAGGTAGAGGCTCTGTATCTAAGTGCGTAGAGGCCTAGGGTGGAAGTCTGCAGCTGAGTGCGCAGACCCCTGCAGCTGTGTGCGCAGGGCAAATAAAGTCTGTAATCATATGAAGCTATCAATAAAGATACGTATTCTACAATTTTTGTGTCTTTGTTTTTTGTTAATGCATCTTGTCAAGGAAGGAGCAGTGTGCGTGCAACCGTTGTCACAGAGGCAATCGTGGCAGTTGACAATGCAGTAGTAGACTGCACAAAACTTTTTGAGAATTCGTTAAGGGTCCTAAAAATCTTGCAGGAGGACCCTAATGTACAACAACTGGAGATAGAAGTGCGCGAGCTACACCAGTGCTATGATGAGGTCAAAGGCACAACACGAACCATCGTGCTCACACAGAGAATGGTGAAGCTGCAAGAGGCCAAGTAGCTGAAAGAACAGGTGGATGCAGCGTTGCACAAGTAATGATGAAGGCACGACTAAAGCCCTGGCTGGATGAGGCTTACATGGTCACAACCTTTATTGAAGGAAAGCTTGCAACTCTGCAAGCAACTCAGCAAAAGCTTCAGGCTGACAATTCAAGAGCTGTGACCGAGTAAATGGTGGAAGATGTGAAGTAGGCGGTCACACAGTGCATTGCCGAGTTTGTGGTCATAAGGGTCGAGCTTGGAGGTCTTCGCGCTAATATCTCTGCACCTGCCGAGTGAGTCAAGGGTGAGTCACAATGTTTGTGTTGGGGGTCTGTTGGGAACAGGATCCCCAAGGACAGTTTTGGGGCTAAAAGCCCATGTTTTGGGTCAAATTTTTTAATAAAGTTGTAAACACTTTGCATTTTGTGGTCACAGAGCGTGGAGGTGTCATGAGTCATAAATGGTTGTCTACCCTTATTTTGTAAAGTAAATTCGATTGTAAAAGATCTACCCATGGTCCACAGACCATGGGATTGTATAAAATGAGTTAAGTAAGCTCGCTCTAAGTAGTTCTGATAAGTCATAGAAGAAGAAGTCTTGATCGATAAGGAGAGAAGTCTAAGTTTCGGGTCTTAGTATAAGTAGAGGCTCTGCAGCTGAGTGCACAAAGGCCTAGGGTGGAAATCTGCAGCTGAGTGTGTGGACCTCTGCAGATGTGTGCACAGGGTGGATAGAGTTTGTAATCATCTGAAGACATTAATAAAGAGAAGTATTCTACAAATTATGTGTCTTTGTTTTATGTTAATGCATCTTTTCCTATTGTGTATGAATTTTATTTATAATGCTTATGTGGTGCGCGAATGTATGTAATTACGTTGGTTAATTAAACGTGAGTAAGGGTATGTGTTTACACAATGCTAACTGTGATTGTTTAATAAGAAAAGTAAGACATTTGCACGATACGTTTCCCTAGCAGTACAAAAGTACCTAAATCGTAGGTTAGGGCTACGCGAAGGCCAATCATACCCCTTCGTGGAGGTACTGAAGGGCGGAATAAAGGGCTAGACTGACAGAGCCCTAGAACTTAATGACTTGCATGATAGCAGGAATAAACTGACATAACGACCATCTCAAGGTGCGAAAACTTGGTTCCAGCATCCCCCCATACTGCTTCAGTTGAGACTTCGGTCCGCGCTACGTGAGCTGATGCCAAAAGGGCCAGTAGTGTAGGGATTTGTTTGGATAACTAATGCTGAACCTGGGTCAGGCCCCATGCAGCCAATAGGCTACATTACTCACCCTCACATTCAAAGGTTGTGTTAAACAATGTTGTCATACATTACCCATTGCTTCTATCGATTCATTCGATGAGCTTGTCGAGATGATGGTTAAAGCTTTCGATAAGTATAGCTACTAGGATGTCTATGAAAGAATCTGTCATTTAAGAATGGAGTCTGATGAATCATTTGAGGATTTTTCATATTGGTTCCTTCACATCTATTGCGAAATTCTTGAAAAAAATTGAACCCAGATTTCTTGAGACAAGAATTTAAACGCTTGGTTCATGTCTCCCAATATGGTCAACCTCATGTTTTCCCTTCCTCCCCAACTCTTTTGGATCATGAGGCACCTCATATTGCAAAGGAGGAACCCACTACCCCATTTGTTCCTTTTCCTCCTCCTTTTTTGGTCTTGATGTGGGTGCTTCTTTACGGTGATCATGAAACTGAGGAATCTGTGAATCAAATCTCCAACCCATCTTCTCATCTGTCTCCCTCTTCGATGGATTAAACTCCATAATGGATCAGGAAGCCTACAACGAAGACTCACTCCTCCATTTCGCAAGAGGATGTCACCATTCGTAACTCTAATCTTTAGACTGACCCAAATTTCTATTATCCTCTATCTTCTTCACATCACGACTCCTTGCACCATGACTCACTTGATCAATCTGCTTCACCAGCCACTTTTTTTCATTTTCTTGATTCTCAAGCTACTAGCTCAAATTACAATCAGGTACAAAGAAATCATATCACAGAGATAAAGGAGAAGAAAGGTGAGGATACTTTCAATTTTTCCTCTCTGTTTCAAAATTGTCCACATCAAAACAATGAGTTTCCATTCTTGAGAAATTATCAATCTTATAATCTCAATGGAAAATCCAATACAATCGGTTCTTTCAATCAACCCCCAACCTTGGGTAGTAGCCATCCCAATGATGATAACTCTATTTTTGTATGTCGTGACGAATGGCCAAGCACATCATGTGATCTTCCGGTTCCTCATGAAGACTCTAATTTAGATCTAGAATCTGCTTTGGTCAAAGAAGATGTTCACATCAAAACTTCATCTTCACATCACTCTTCCTTGTGTCCTATCATTCACATCACATCCACTTGTGACAAAGATACTCCATGTTATTTTTTTTCTTCATCTAATGGGTTATCTCCTCGATTGACACAAGTGAGGTTGTCCATGATGAATTTGAAAACAGTCAAATCACAGAGAACTCTTCCCATTCCCCATCATCTCTTATTTTGCATGAAGACAACTCTTCAAATCAAATTGCTCATGTGATATCACCAATGCATTTATCTTTGAATGTACTATCAGAAGAGCCATTTCAACTGAGTAATGTGATTGTTGTTGAAGCTGAAAAATTTGGTGAAACCTGTGACAGAGATGGCTGCCATCTAGAGAACAGTTTCAAAATCAGCAACAACAACCACCCTTCCATGCATAATCTGGTTCAGGCTTCAAAATGTGATTCTACGATTTTGGAAAGTTATGGGACCTACCAGGAAGTCGAGGCACTTCAACTTCCGTGGATGGTTATGTCAAGATCTTGCAACTCTAGTAAGCCCCCCGAACTAAATCAGATTTGGTTTCTCTCGCACAGTCCGCTATCTGCATGGTTCATTTGATGTGGATTCCCATGTAAAAAAAGTTTGGTATTCCGAGTGGGATGTCTCAAATTTTCAAATTTTCACTTATGATTAAATTCAAGAATATATTACAATTCATTCATCTTCATGCAAATCTATGATATCAAACTCAGGTTGGGAATGTCCATCTCTCACGAAGTCATGGAATTGTGAATTTGATCATCTCAAAAACTATCTTTGCCCGCAAGAATCATCTTGTCGAATTTCTCCCTTAATGATCAGCTCCCCGGTCTTCTTGCAAATCTTTTATTGCAAATTTGTTCTCTCGCTGCACTAAAAATCTCCCTGTGTGATAATGAATGCACAAGTTGTCACATGGATCAAGTTCTTTTCCATTCACCATGCCTCAACTGTTCTCATGCATTCGTGGTGCTAGCATCCCTTTTGAACTCTTTTGATTACAATTTTTCACCAGTTGCAGGAAAGTGGTCCGTCATGTCTAGCTCGCAAGGAACTTGGTCCAATTGTTCAGAACATTCGCAAGGTTGTTCAAATGGATTTTTCTTTGTTTATTGCAAACTCAGAATTTGATGCTTCAACTAGCTCATCTGAACAATTCTCCATCTTGGGTGAATTTCATTCAACTTATCATTTTCCCATCAGCATATCCAATGATAATTGTTTCACACTCTTTGATTTTCATTGTTCAACATCTCTCTATTCATATTTTTCTCAAGCATGTGAGGCACTTCAGCCTTCGTTGATGGTTATGGCAGGTCCTCACTGTCTTGGCATCACTGTTGAGAATGATCAAATCCATTTTCCCATACAAGATTCCCATCATGATCCTATATCTGAAATCGAAAATTCATACTTTCAAAGATCATGAGGCTTTCAAGACGACCATCATGAATTTTACGATCCAATCGTTGAATGGCTGGAATAATCTTACTCGGCAAGTTGTGTTGCAAACATAAAGTTTCAATACTTCCTTGCGCTTGCTAAGAAGCTTGGTGTAGATGAGGACACATTTGCAAGAGGCTTGCGAGGTTTGTTGACAAACAATATTCATCGAAAAGGTAAGCATGTTAGTTGGATGATAGTAGTGGTTGTGACCCATATTTTTGCCCACAGGCAAGACCTTGCTCTTCTTGTGCAAGTTTTTCAAGTTTTTATATCTTATGTTTCACATCAATTTTTATTTGTTTTAATCGTTCATATCTTTATGGATGTAGGTAGGGAACAATCACAGTGGCTTCACTGAAAATTTCATTTTACGTGACCCTGACCTTCTAGCTGTTAGGTTAGGAGTAGGATTAGCTGCATCATTAGCTTTCTCTTTCGTGCACTCATTATGCACTTTTTTTGTAGTCTGTCCTAGTTTTCTTATTCTACATCTTGTTTGCTTAGTCATTTTATTCTCTTGTCTTTTGATTTTGTTTCCTGGTTCTGTGTTTTATTTCCTTTTGATTTGTTCTCTTCCTTGTTGGGTTTTTCCTTTTGTTTTCATTACGTGCATAAGTGTCGTGCTTGGACTTGTTTGGCTTCCAAGTTTGTATGTCATTGAAGTTCAAAGAGTCTTGTGACACTTCAACATTTGCCCAGCCCTCTGTCCGACTTCCTTGTAATTGGTTATATCTTTTGGGGATGAAGTTTGATGAAAAATACGATCCATCAGTAAGGAGAGCTTTGGTCCAACCATGAACCTGTGTCCAGTCTGGGAACCTCATGCCTATACTCAGTTTTCTGCTTTGGTGTTTTCAAGCTTATCCAACTAGTAGAAATGGAGAAGGAGGGAATCTAAATGAGCAAACATAAATTAGAGGTCTTCATATGGTTCCTTGAAGGAAAAATCTCTCTTGCTCTCAATAAGTCGAGATCCCTCTTCTGCCCCAAAATAAAAAAGTACCAATGCACAATTCTCTTTCAAAAATAAGTAAAGGAAAAAGAAGAGAAAGGATTCCTACACAAAGAGGTGAAGCAAGCAACTCCACTGGGGTGCTGTCTAGGCCTTCTAGTATTAGAAAAATGCCAGAGATGAAAAAATATACTCTGAAAATCTTAAGCTCTAAAGCTAAACTACCCTTCCCAATTCGAAACACTGTTATTTGGCTGAATCTTATGTTGTGTTCAACTGAGAAGGTATAAAGGGGACCATGTCTGCCCATGGGGTAAGTGGGGAACCCAAATTAATTTGCACGATGAATCAATACTCCCTGAAGGACCAAGGCCCTGCACTAAAATGAACCAAGACAGGTAAGCTAGTATTCAACCAGTGTGTCGCCAAGTGTTGTAGCAACTGCAATACCCTCCAAATATTTGGTCTACACATAAATCTTGGAGCCTACTGTGGATCTTGTGATCAATCATTCCTTAGTCACTTATTGGTAAGTTGATGATCTCAAGCTCCTCTCTTCGATCCTAAGAGTCATTCACTCTTTTATCTTTATATAGTATGTGTCATATTTGGGCATGGGGTTTATCGCTTGTCATGCAAGGGAAGTTTTTTTGCTTCAAGGGGAAATATTTGTGAGAATGGGTTGTCCTCACCATATAGACATGTTTCACACTCATCTCATGCAGCCTTGCACAAGTGTTTCCTTTATCCTCTCAAAATCTATCATCGGAGTCGCACTTGTCATAAGTTGCTAGAAAGGTTGTTGCATTTAGCGAATTATGTTTTTATATGTTCTGAATGGTCTATGTTGTATCACTAAGTGTTCAAGTGTGTGATCATAGTCAATTTCTATCACTGTTCACATCGGTTCCATTGATCCCACACTTAACCGAATTCCATAATTCCCCTAACAACCTAGCCTCATCCAACTTTCGTAAACTGTGCACTT
The DNA here is from genome assembly GCA_000404065.3 of Pinus taeda. Lineage (NCBI taxonomy): Eukaryota > Viridiplantae > Streptophyta > Pinopsida > Pinales > Pinaceae > Pinus > Pinus taeda. Next base: position 83,873 of record APFE031228891.1, on the reverse strand, counting down.
CGCATCTGCAACCCTCAAGATTTTCCCTTGCTTGTTGGAAATGCAAAATGCACAGAAATCCTAGCCTCACTTGGCATCCAAAATTGTGTAGTGGATTCCTCCAATGTCCTTCCCTTAGTCGTAACCCAATGTCTCCAAAAAAATGCGCAGTTTTGTCGTTCAGGCATCTCAACTACCGAGTTTGCCTTGCATCCTAAAACTGTGCAGATGTGTCCTCCGGGGGCCTCATCCTGCAACAATCACTACCTACTGAAAATGCATATATGTGTCCTCCAAGGGCCTCATCCCGCAACAGTCATTACCTGCTGAAAATGCATAGATGTGTCTTTCGAGGGCCTCATCCCGCAACAGTCATTACCCGCTTAAACTGTGCAATTGTGTTTGTCAGTGGCCACGAAAAAGGATGCCATGCTAGATGACTCTCAAGGAGATGAGGAGAAAGATAAGTAGGTCAAGGAACCTAAGGTATGATAGAAGATCATGACCGCATGAAGACTCCATCTGATGCATAACCCTTTCGAGGGTAGGTATGGAAAACAAAGCACATATTTTGAAATACACCTCTTAGTGTAGCTTGAAGGATCACTCATCATTGTCATATCATTACGTGTTCAATGACATGCATGGTTGCAAGCACTGACAGTCATTCCACGTGTTTTCTCTAAGTGTCTTGCTCTCTTTTTCTTATTGGATGAATTGTCATCTTTTGGCATGTTTGGTTGTTATGTCATGTTTGCGAGCTTTTCTGGTGATCTCGAAGGTTGGTATTTGTGTATACAAGTTGTCTTAGCCATGTAAACACTTGTCACACTCATCCACAAAGTTTTAAGTACTATCGCACAAGTGTCATCATGGTCATCCTAAAGTCTATCTCAAGTGTCGCACTTGTCTCTTTTTGTTCTAGACAGTCTCACTGAGGGTAATGCTTTGTCTTGTTAATTCAATGGTCTATGTTGTCCTGTCGTCAAATTATGCTAAGTGTGTAATCACAATGTCAATTTCCTCACGAGTTCATTTGCCTCCCACACTTAGCCATTTTCCTGAAAATCCTTCCGACCGAACAACTCGCTTCACTAGACCCCGACTGAGCTACACAGTGCATATTCTCAGCCCTCAATGATGTTGATATGCTGCCTGGAATTACGAAATGCGCAAAGACTATCCCCAGAGGAAGTTGCACTATGCAATCCTAGAGTTGAGAAGCCTGTCTTCCTTCCCAAAATTGTGCAGAAATTGCCTCAAGCCTGACCTGAACTGCACATTTCACAAAATCATTCATCAAGCCTCCTCCCTCCCTGGTGGAACCCCCAATACGAAGAGACCCAAGCCTCATTTTACTCCCAGAACTGCGCATAGGTGTCCCCCCAGTGTCCTCCCTCAACCGGGACTCGCTGATCCCAAAAACTATGCAGATCTATCCTCTCTAGTCCTTCTGCTGCCCATTCCTACCTTCCCTCAGAAAACTGCATAAACCTGCCTCCAAGGGTCTCATCTTGTAGCTGGCACTGATGATCTCAACTTTGCAATCTTATCTCCCAGTGGCCTCTACGCAATTTTCTTGACAATGAATACTGTGCTTAGGAGTTCCTAAGCCAAGCTCGAGTTGCACTCTACGCAGTCTCAATGACCAGTCTCCCTCCCTGTCACTTGGAACTGCGTAATGCGCAGTTGCTGGGACCTCTTTTCAAGCTTGTCACCTGTCTCGAGCTCAGTCCATGGATAACAATGCATCATCTTATATTAGGGAGCTTTGGATTTGATGTCATCCCGTCATGAGTGAATTGTAGGAACATGTACATTATTAGATCATGACGAGTTGATGAAGAAGGAGAAGAAGGAGTGGACATGCTAGAAGACTCACTTACAATTGGACGGAAAAAGAAGCTTATCAAGTACAAGCAAAGGGAACACATGCATGAAACCACCCCCCAATACCAAAGATCATTGAAGACCCTGCATTATCAAGTTATGTGAAGGAGAAGAGAAAGTGCATCCAAGAACACATCTATCACTCAGCAGCAACGTGGCTTGACATTGCCACCTCAACAAACTAGTCCATGTCAGTAGTGTCATGTCAAGTTGTGTCATGAGTTGTCAAAGGTCACATCACTACTATGAGCCATGTATATTGTAAATCAAATGTAATGTAAATTGGAAGTCTAATGGATAGACATGAATATGAAGAGTCATGTCAGTTGAAAAGTCATAGGAAGTTGAACAGTCATGAGGGTAGTCAAAGAATCACAAGGGTCAAGCATCACCCTTAGATATATATATCCCCTCATTGTATGAGCAAAGGACTTTTCACCTTGGCTCCTCCCACAAAGCATAGAGAGTTTTCAGTCAATTCTTTGAGGAGCGAGGAGTGGCTCCAAGGTCCCACTACTGGGGCTAGTGATGTATGATTTACATATGTGTCTTGGAATTTTTGCTTAATACAAAAGCCTTTTCAGGCCAACACGTTTTCATGCATGTCTTGTGGATGTTTGTAAGACTATTCTTTAAGAATTTGCAATTCTTGTTTCTTTCACATGTACTAATATAGTTGAACTATTTCAGTTGTTTTAGTACTTACCTTGTTGGGAATGTGTTGTATTGGTTTAATGTTGTCTCAACCTTATGGACTACTCCCCAGGATACTAAACAAACCTTCCTCACTTACTGGTTATAATGATCGTCACATCCACTGTGGACTACTCTACTGGATGGTGGATGGGTCTTCCCTTGTACTTTGGTTTTAACAACTTCTGTGTCTGCTATGGACTATTCCGCTGGATGCTGGACAAACCTTCCTAGTTCACGCATGTCTCTTCCTGTGTGGTACTATTACTTCTCACTTAGAGGCTCACTTTACTCCCCTCTTTTGTAGTAAGAGAACCTAGACACAGTTACATTACGCACTCACCAGGCACACTTACCTAGTTGTTTGAAGATACTAGCGTAACACTATCATGTGTTGACAACTAGAGCCAAGGCAAATATCTAAGTATATGGAAACCGTTCCTTTATATTGGATGGGACTCCTATACCAAACAATGTGAGGTCTAGTTGGGACTTCATATCAGGGATATCCACTTGGTTGCCAAATTTCCAACACCGTCAACAACTCAACAAAGAAAAAAAATTCCATAACATTCAGTTCTTTCTTGTATTTAGATCCAACAAAGTTTGGAAGTTGATATCCATGCTAATGATGCTTCATGATTGAATTTGGGAAGGTTATAGAGCCCATCAAGCTCCTAGATTACAATGAAAACTTATGTAGAGACATCCAAGACATTTGAAGGGTCCTTAAGCACCATGAAGAACTCATTAATGACAACAAAACATCCATATTTTCAATGACTACCAAGGTTCACAATAATGAACAATCATGATCCTCTCACAACTCTTTGATCATGGACATTCTTGCATAGCATTAGTGTCAAATCCAAATGTTAGAGATAGAGACATCATTATTTAGAAATATGATATGTAACCTAAGCAAAGGCCTCCACTCTACGGAATCAAGCTTAAGAGTATCCATGGGTTATGTTCCTACAGTGGAGCTTCCTTCCAAAATTTTCTGAGCCAAAACACATGGTCTTGTAAAAAGAGGTTTGGTAGGGTAGTTCACAAGTATGTGGTCTTCTCGCAAGACTATTGAAGATTGGATCAATCAAACTTCGGAAAATATTCTTTCAAGCCCTATTAACTTTTTTTTCTAGCGGTAGATGGTTTTTCATTTTTTTTATTCAGTTGTAAGGCAAAAAAAGATTTGGTATTCATAAATTGGCCATAATTTATGGGCCTAAGAGGCTTGCATATAAACTAATGGACCCTTGAATTTGACCTGAAGGAAAACATTCCATCAATTGTTCCTATTTGGGTCTACCTCCCATGTCTTCACTTTCATTGTTAGGAGGTTGACAACCCCATCTCAATAGAAAAATCCCTTGGAAAGTTTCTAGAAAACTCAAAGCCCAATTGAAAGCAATTTGCATGTGCAAGAATTTATGTGGAAGTTGATTTAGAAAAAGGAATTCTAAAGATAATCATTTTGAAAGATGGAAGCTGGACCCATGTCTACATTCTAAAATATATCAGATCCCCTACAAATTTAAACTTTGCCATGAATATGGCCATTTTTCCAAAGACTGCAAGAGAAAACCCCCTCCTTTGGGAGAGAACCACCCTGCAAGTGCTTGGCAGTCTCCAAAGAAATCCACTACTAGACTTGCTGAAGTTGGTCCCTGTTATCTGGAATTTACAATTGCGGACAAAATTATCTTCCCTAGATATAATGGACTGGTCTAGAACAATAGAAAGCAAAGAATACAGAGTTTCCCTTCGAGAAATTGAAGAATGGGAAAGAGGCTTACTTGGAATCCGTCACAAGCTTTACTTTCCTCCCGACATGTAAGCTTCAATCGTAGATTCGATTGATATAATTAGAAGATGCACATACATTCACAACAAGCCAAAGATCCACAACATCTATGTAGCATAATCCAATTAATCTATTCAATGGATCAACGATGAAATACATGAATGTAAATGCAAGATAACATATATAGGAAAATAATATACTCTTTGTATTAATAGAAATAGGAGAGAGTTTACAACCAAGAATAGTAGGTGATCTTGTAGAAATCTCCCCAAGTTGACTTGTCCTTCCTTATCACAAAGCACACCTCAATGTCACCCTAATGAATGAAGATGATGACTCTCTTAGATTCAAGGCAACAACATAAGGGCTTGATCAGACTCCAAAATCAAACCTCAATGTTGTAGATGGTAGTAAATTTATAGGGGAGGGATGGTCGTTTAGGAATTCTTATCCATTTACCAATATAGGCTTGATATCCCCTTAAGTGGGAGGATGAACTCAAGGGATAAGTAATGAAGTCTCCAAGGTAGGATCAAATAGGATTCGACCTTCTTCATGGTAAATGGTTAAAACAACCCTTGAAAGCTTATGAAAGAGGAATATTTGTGATTCTTTTTAATTCTCCTAAATTTCTAGAATTGGCGCACCCCCAGCAAGGAGAAAGTTGTTGCTTATCGGCATTGGTGCAAAAAAGAGCAACCTGCTATTGAACGAAGGTCTCTAGAGGGATAGGCTGCGTTGGGGCTTAAAAGTAATGACTTGAAGTAGCTAGACCCAGAAACTCAGTTATTTAGAAAGTTCATGTATAGGGATTTGTGTAGGGATGATGAAAACATGTTCATAGACATGGATTGATACAATTTGAAGGCCTATTGACCAGATGTGACAAAATGGTCTACAATAGATTTCCCCCTAAAGCACAATGTCAAAAATAATGGCTGATGACTGAAGTGATTTACCTTGTGACAAGTTTGGATCAAGAACAATTGGTCGCAATCATCATATGTTACAATACATTTTCATTATGATATCTTTATTGAGGGAGGCATACCCATGCTCAGTACATAAGCTAACATTACATGTACAATTATCAAAAAGTTGTGTCCATTGATGACAAAGTGTGGATGCATGATTGGATGATTGTTTGTATGATCATAGCCATTATGCTTTGTATGTTCGGGGGTCTTCTATCTTGTTCACTCAATCGTCCAATGTATGAGTTTAACCATGCGAATAAAGGAGTTGGAGTCAAACATGGCAGACACCATATGATTACCAGCCAATGACATAAGTTGTTAACAGACGTGAGACAAACCTTTGATGATTTTAATGGCTCTCAAGGTACAATAGTACAATCTGTATGGTGTAAATGAATGAGTTGAAGTCGAACACCACATAAAATCTTTCAGTCGAAGGCCAATGATGAAAACATGTTGCCGAGAGCGAGGAAACTTGCCATTGATGTATGCAAGCTCCCAGGTATCATGTAGAATTTTGTAGAATTTTTTGACAAATCAACTAGCTTTGATACCATGTAGAAATTTCACCTGTAGAAAAAACCGATATATGCGATGTTATAAAGCATAATACTTGTTCTAATTCTACAAAACATTAAGCGGAAGCATAATCGAATTCATGAGCAACATCAAGTAGAAACATGCAGAACTGATCAAGAGAAATAGTCACACATAACACAAGATATATCTAGTGGAAAGCACCAGCATAAAACCCTAACCATGTATTATAAATCAAGTGGAAATCCTCTTCAAAATACAAAAAGAATCAGCTCAATAGCTATCCTGCTCTCTCTGTACTCTGATGATCTTCAATTAGAAGATGAACTACCTAGGCCTCCATGCAAGGAATACTTACTAGAAATATCCAAGCATCTGATAGTACACTGCCCCACATCTGATCTCAACTGGGTCTCTAACAGCACTGACATGCAAAAGTTATCCATGAGCGAATCCTCAGTTATCTAAAATAATAGTTGTCACATGCATGCAAGAATTAACAAACTATATTTTATTATTTTAACAACGTTAAAATAATCTAACTGGACTTGACTAGTTAGAACTAAGTCAACTGATTCTCTCATTATAGAACTCATACTTATTCCCTCAATTAGTGGATGAAATTAAGGATAAATTCCTCAGTCAGTGGGACAACTCATGTGCATGCTCACAAAGACTTCAAATTCAAATTTCCTTAACTAATTAACTCAACTGAATTAATTAATTAATATTTCCAACTGTTGTTAAGGCCAAAATTAATTTTACTTCCTCTAGATAGACTAGGGACTGCTATAAATAGGAAGGGACCCAAAAATGCTATTTTTAGAACTTTCAGTTTTTAGCAGTTTCACCTCTCACCCAATGTGGCCAATGACCTCACTGGCCAAACTGTTATTTTTAAGACATGCTATTTTTAGCAATTCTAAATTTAAAATTTCTTGTTGCACATTTTTCAACACTCCCTCTCAACAAGAAAGGCTTTCTCTCGAACCCGATCCTATAACTTTGGAATGTTCTGCATGTAACACATCTACTCGGTCCACTTGCTATAACAACACTTGGAACAAAAACACTCCAAACTGACCACTCTGTTGGGTTAGGAACATACTCTGATGCTGGAGCTCTACCTGCTACTGACATCTGCGCTACTGCAACATCTCCATGCATCTCGTACCATTGCACACCTTTCTGTGCCACCTAGCACTGTGCAAAACACTTGTGCCTCCCGCATTGCTGCAGCTTGCTAGCTATGCACTGTCCTGGGATTCCCTGCACTGTAGCTCTCTTTACTGCTCCATTCGCATCTGTCTCTACCCAATCAGTCAGTCCCTGCTACTCCACATCGGGGCTCCTGTAGCAAGGTCTCATCCAAGAGGTTGGGTACCTCAAGGATCCTGCCCCTCCTCCATGGGACGATCACTCCACATCGCCCCACCTCCTCCCTGGAGGTATGGCTGCATGTGATCCCTCTGCCCACCTGGCTCGAAGTTTCCCTCTATTGGAGGTCTTAGCATGAGTAGATGTCTCTACTCAATCTCCTCTCAGCTTCCCCTGTTGTGGCTGCTCCACAACCTCCTGAAGCTGTTGCATCAATTGTGGCTCCTCTATAATTGTCTGAGACTTCTTCTAGCGTTGCATGTTGAGAGGTAATATACTCTCCCTCTCAACCACCAAGTCTCTAACCTTTCCCTTGCTCCTCAAGGCTTTGCATGCATCTTGTACCTCAAGTGCATACAGGTTCTTGGCTAGAACACTAATCTATTTCCACTTTCTCGCTGTCACTAAATTTTCTAGAAAAAGAGCTGATTTTAAATCAGCGATATCTCCCTCATCTGAACTCCGATTCAGCCATTTTTTTGGGTATTTTTCTGCAAGGAATCCAAATCTGCTATTTATTTCTAAAAATTTTGTACATAAATTTTTAGATCTGTTATGCAAACTCTCGGCCCAAAACTCAAAACTTTGAAATCTCCTCTCAGTACACTGTTCTCTCCTTGATCACCTGTGCTCTGATACCATGTAGAACTTTTTCTACAAATCAGCTAGCTTCGATACCATGTAGAACTTTTTCTACAAATCAGCTAGATCTGATACCATGTAGAAATTTCCCACCAGTAGATCACCTGGTAATGCAATGTACTAAAGCAAAACACTTGATCTACTTCTACAAACAATTTAGCGGAAGCTTAATCAACCATTAGCATCATCAATAAGAACACATATAACTGATAAGAAGGAACCAATCACACATAACATAGAAGAATTTACTCGGGGAAAGCACCTGCCTAAAACCCCATCTTTGTATTATCATACAAGTGGAAATATAGTCTGGATTACACAAATCCTTAGCTCGGAAGCTATCCACCTCTCAATACAATCCCTCTGCCCTCCAAGCCTCTTATTTCTATGCACAATTTTTCCTGGGTCCTCTAGTTGCAACCTGTGTGATTCTCACCTCACACACAACACTGACCTCTGGAATAACTGCACAAACATAAAGGAGATAAATCCTCATCATGGATGAGCTTCCTTTATAGGAAAAATATTCATGCAACTGATAGTACATTGTCCCTTCTCTGATCTCAACTGGGTCTCTGCCTAAACTGACATGCATAAGTTATTTAAGCTATAATATTCAATTATCTGAAAATACCAGTTGTTACATGCATGCAAGCATTAACAAACTGAATCTCATTAATTTAACAACTTGTTAAATTAATCTAACTGGACTTGGCTCAGTTACTTGAGCCAACTAATTACAACTCATCCTTATCTCTTTAACTGATGGATAGATTCATTAATTAATAGATAAATTGTTGCATGTCCTCACATAGACTTCAAGTTTGTTTTTCCTTAACTAATTAACTCATGGAGATTAATTAATTTAATATTTTAAATTGCTGTTAAGACGAAATTCGTTTTTAATTCCTATAGTTAGACCAGGGACTACTAAAAATAGGAATGAACCCAGAAATGCTATTTTTAGAACATTCTATTTTTAGCAGTTTCACCTCTCACCCAAGGTGGCCAAAATGCTCATTGGCCAAACTGCTATTTTCAGAAGTGTTATTTTTAACAATTCTATTTTTAACACTTTTTAAATTTAGCATTTCTTGTTGCACATTTTTCAACATACCGAAGGGAAGAGTTTCTAAGTTAACTTCTTGGATAGTTAGTTGATGCCAACAGGTAGTGACCTGTCGTAAGAGGCCCTTGATGTATCCCTCGTTAAGGACATGAAACAGGTATCATGAATTGAGACAGAATGATGCTAATGTGAAATTTATTCAAGAATGGCAGACATGAAATGAAGGCTTAAGAGTATTGTAGCATATATCAACTGAATGAATTCTCTTGAACATATTAGCGACATTGAATGGAGTTGGTAGCATTGACCCAAAAATGAAAGTAGAGGCTTTGATATGGTACGATGAACCAAAAAGACAAACATATTTCCCAACCCAACAACCACAAAGACGAAGTGGAAGAGTGTCATATCCAAGAGCGACTTGCTTCCATCAATAGGTGGAGTACATTGTTTTCCCAATTTCCCCAACAATTTCTCGTCATTACCTCTTTATTTTTTAACAAGATTGAGGAGGATAACATATGTTTGATCTATAATTTCATCCTTTGGATGAATCCCTCGTTCGATCTCATCATGTTCGATGAGTCCATTATTGTTTGAAGTTTTTATGAGTCCAATGAAGGTCTAACTTAACTCCTTTTTCATGTTTAGACAGTTTGAAAAAAGAGGTGAAAAAAGAAAACTCCAAAGGTTACTTTTCATAAATAGTATCTTGAGTCCGAAAAGGCAGAAAACAATAATCAAGAGAACCTCTTAGTCGTGTTCTACTGAGGTATTCCCTTTTGTAAATAGTTTATCTCAGTTCGAAAAAACGGTTAAACTTATACTGATTAGACATATTTTCATTTACTTTAACGAGTTCGAAAAGACAAGTGCTTGGCAATATTTTCATATTTTGGGAGTCTGAACAGAGCTGAAAGAGGACTCCATGGGGTTCCTTTTTCATGTGTTTATAGAGCCCGAAAAAGTGATAAAAGCATGTTCTTTGGTCAAAATGATCTAGTTTCGATTCAGACATCATCAAATCTGTTAAACAATTGTTAACCTGCTTAAAACACAGCCAAAAGATTAAAAATACCTGATTCATTATAAAATTGAGTTACATTTAGGCTAAAATATTAAAATATTAATAAGATTAATAATATTATGAAAATGACCATAAATAGGTAAAAAAGTAATTCATTTTTACCATTTCACATTTTACTTATTGGTTAGTAAGTTCTAAGCGTTTTTTGCCCTCGATCTTCTACAACTAATTGTGGCCAATCCGGTGGATCATTTCTAGTGTTGTAACTTCCAGGTAGGATATTTCACCTTCTTCTCTCTTTCTACGATCCTGTTATGTCATTTCATGCATGTTTTTTTCCAATTTCGATGGACTTAGGGCTTTAATTTTCGCCCTAGTTCTATTGCACCCGAGTAGTGTGAAAAGGTGTTTTGGGTAGGTAAAAAATGCATTGTCTAGGGTGCTGCAGTGCATTGTATGCCCTTATTGGGGTGTGTTGGGCACAATTCACAAATTTATTTTGCATTTTTCCCTAAAGAGTTTCCCAATTTTTTGCATGAAACTCACTCTAATGATTCTTCTTTTTGTGTTTCAGGTTTTCAAAGGAACAAAATGGCTTTGATATGGTGAGAAAGTGAACATGAGGAATGAGATATGAATGTAGCTAATGATCCAACCACTATCTAGGAATTTAGATATTGTGGGCTCCTAAATTTTTTTTGGCTTCCTAGGATGAGGCAACAAATGGATTTGTTGTAGTATCTTTTCCAAGCATGGGATGTTTAGGAACATGATTTCAGACTTGGAGCATATATGCTTGAGATACATGTGGAATACATATACTTATTGACAGTTCTATCGAGGTGAGGTGCTCCCATCTCATTATTTGGTTCAAGGAGGGGTGGAGAGGGAGTCAAGGATTACATCAACACACACTGTATACATCGATCCCAATCGACCAATGATGGGAAAATCGAGATAAAGGATGTAGTTCGTTTACCTTTGGGGACGATCTTGTTTATCATTGGTAAATTGGCCGGTAGTGCTACTCTACTTTTGGCCAATATATGTCATATTTAGTATGCTCTAGAGTGTATAGAACCGACAATATTCAACTAGAGCGAGGGAGTACTGCCAAATATGAAGGAACAACTAACCAAGGCAAAGGATGGATGGTTGAAGAACTTTTGTCATGGTTTGATCTTGATTTCATTTGCCTTGGAGCAGATTTAATTGCTTCGACCATAACATATCTCGCTTAAGGCCGCAGATCTGAGAGTCCCACAGATGAGGAGATGGGTGGATCTCATGTCCAGACATGTAGGTCCGTCACCAATGAGATTCACACCAATCTTCTTCTGATGTTTGTGTATGAAACTCATTATGATTAAAGACTATCCATAAGAAAGGATGGATTTCTGCGGAGATGTAGAGCTCGTGCTTCCTGATGGCAAGTGATGGGGTGCCATAGGTAAAAAAGAAACATTTTGATCATTTTTTAAGTTTATAAAATTTTACAATTTTTATTTTTATTTTATTTTCTATGTATCTGAGACTAAATTACTGATTTTTTCACATGTAGACATTGGACCCGTTTGAGCTATGGGTTTCTCCTATCTTCAGCATGTGGGAGAACCACAACAAGCACTAGTAGGAGTACAAATTGCTGCGGGGGGATGAGAGTTATTGCATGATATCAATGTGGCTGAGACTCTTGCAGAGGTCGAGCGAAACATGGAGGGGTTGACCCAGAGCATAGTCGAGACTAGGGTTGATGAGATCCCTATAAGACTACAACATCGTATTATTGGCGTCCCTGATCATATTAGCCGACTACTGTGCAAGATGGCTTACACAATTGCTTGATATCATGAGCATCATGATTAGTATACTAGGAGGCTTATATATATCTGTATTTTGACTCCATGTATATTTTTTGATATGACAGGCTGTGTGGCCATATGTGTCTTGGGCACAATTTTTTGTAAAACCAAACTTTGATATATATACAGCTACTTACCTATCGATGTTTCTTATATGTTTTATTATCTCATTCAATGTATGTGATGTGACTTGAATTTAATTTACATGTGTCGTAAATGTCTATCTAAAACATGATTTTCTAACGCATCTCTTAATGTGTTTAGACTTCTCAAAATGTGTTGATATTGGATATAATCAAAAAATATTTCCAGAAGGCGAATCCTTAAGAATATTCGAAGCATAGTTGGACTTTTAACTGAATAGACATTAGTCAACTGTAGTAGTACAAGTAGCAAGTCAAGTTTGATAACTATACAATGGATACCATGGGAAATAACATCAGACAATAGTTCGATCACTGCGCTCTATTCAACAATATTATTTTCAAAGCGACCGATACAAATCCCTTGTAAACTCATTAACTTGCCATTCAGAGTGTATATAGCCCATGTTGTGGAAGAAAAGGTTCTGAGTACTACAACTAGCACCATCAGCATAACCAACATATGGTTGAAGGGATGCCAACATCTACAAACCAAATGTAAATATGATTATCAGAAACCCTAAAAGACTTTGAGGGGAATCACACTCAACACACCTATATACAACATGTACACAATGAACTACATAAAAACCACTCAAGCATATATTTTTTAAGCTACATCCCATTTCTAGGTTGCGCTCCGTCGAAATCAACAAGCTCGTTGGCCCCTTTAGCAGAAAAATGTTTAACAATGTATGGGCCTACTTCTCTGATGTAAACTTTTCAAACTCTTGTCCATACAGCAAGACAAGGTCACCTTCTAAGAAGACACGAGGCTTGACATTCTTTTCGTATTGCTCCTTAATGTGTGTCTTATGAGTTTCATTAGCCATTGCAACATCACTCTAGGTTTCATCTAAGCACGTTAAATGTAAGAGATGCTCTTCTTATGCAAAAGTGGAAGGGAGGAGCTCGACAACAACTTTCAGAGACAAAATTTCACACTCAATAGGAAGGATTGCTTCCAGACTGTACACTAATTGGAATGGTGTAAACTTCGTAACAGTTTGAACAAAGTTTCGATATGCTTGCAAGGCTACATAAAGGATCAAATACCAGTTCGATTTGTGGACCCCCATCATGTGTTGAAGCATTGTTTTCAAAAATTTATTGATGACCTCAACTTTCCCATTCACTTGAGCGTAGTAGGGAGTTGAACTCTCAGGGGAGAGACCCAACTTAGTAGTTAGTTCAGAAATTATGTGGTTATAGAAACATTTTCCATGGTCTTTAACTATATCTTGTGATACACCAAACCTTGCAATAACATGATTGAAAAAAGCAGTTGTTTCGCCGATGTTATTGTATGTAGGCATCGCCTCGGCTCACTTGGTAAAATAACCTTGTGCTACAATGATATAACCATGCCCCTCGACCAAGTGAGGGTTACATGTCATAAAATAAATGCCCCATTCTGCAAACGGTCCAACGACGATAAGAGGGTCTAAAACGACAGGTGGAGCATGAGTTTTACAATCGTATATCTAGCAGGCATTACACTTTTGAACTGTGAGGATGCAGTCACAAAATAAAGTAGGCCAAAAACAACCAACATGCAAAATATTATGTGCTATGGGATAAATAGAAATATGACTACAACATGCCCCAACATGGCATTCATTCAATACTTTCTCAGCCTCCTCAAGAGTGAGGCACCTTCGAAAAATCGTATCAATACCGCGATGATAGAGGATGTCGCTGATTATAATATAGTTTTTAGCTTGATATAAGATATTTTTCTACTCAGAGCGAGAGGTATTTAACCGGAGAGTATGGGTTTGGATATATATGATAATGTCTCCATACCATGGGTCAAATGGTGTGATTAGGAACAACAACTCATCTAAAATAAAATCACCAGACGTTGTTTTAGTTTCACTAGTGGGACGGTCGCAAATCAACTCAGCAAAAACTAAGGATTTCTTCAATTTGGATTTGATGAACTCTAAATCGAACTCCTAGAGGATGACAATCCATTTCAAATACTTGCCCCCTACCAATTGTCGTGACAAGATGTATGTCATGGGCTTGCAATCAGAAAAAACCATAGTCTTTTAGAGTAGGATATAGTGATGAAACATTTGGACAACCTGGACAACCACCAAAGCTAATTTTTTCGATGTGAGTATATTTGATCTCGGTATCATTCAAGTTATGACTCAAAAAATAAATAGGGCGTTTGGTCCCTACATCATCCTCTTGGACCAATACCATAGCGATGGTAGTAACTACAATGTCGAGGTACATGAAGTAATTGTGTTGGTAATCCGAGGGATACATAAAGGATTCCCAAACCAGAACATCTTTCAAGGCATCAAATTCCTTTTGGGAAGCGACGTATCAATGGAAGGGAACCCCTTTATTTAACAAGCGAGTAAATACTTTGGCCAATTTAGTGTAGTTGGGAAGTAATCTCCATCGAAAGTTAGCCTTCCCTTAGAGTCGTTGAAGCTGAGAAATGGAAGAAGGAGCAAGGGGATCTATGATCACTTGGAATTTCAATGGGTCAATACAAATTCCATGTTTCGATACAATGTAACTGAGAAGTCGAACAGAGCTAACACAAAACACACACTTGTGCGGATTAAGCCTAATTTTATAGTGTATACAACGTAAAAAGATATCCCTAAGGTGCATCATATGATCAACACGGTGTTTCAAGTGAGCAGTAGGCTATCCAAATATGGTTTTATGATAGTTTGATGTCATGGAAGGTATAATTCATTGCCCTATGAAACGTAGCCCCAACATTGTTTAATCTGAAAGGGATATTTTGATATGCAAATGTGCCCCAGGGACAAATATATACAATTTTTTGTTGATCCACTAGGAGAATCTTGATATGATTGTAGCCGGAAAAGCCATCCATAAACGAAAAATATTTCACGAGTAGCATAATCATCATCAATCTGGTCGATGAATGAGGTAGGATATCTGTCCTTTGGACAAGCACGATTAATTTCGCGATAATCGACACACACGAATTGTTCCCTATTTCTTCATGCTAGGAACAATGTTTGACACCTTATCAGTTAGAGGTACTGGGTAGATGAAACCAGTGTGTAGAAGTTTCTCAACTTCAACTTTAATAGTGACAAGCTTCTTGGGATGGACCAGATGGAGACGTTGTCGAACTGGATTAACAACGGGATACGTTTTAATTTCATGTACAATGATGTTTGGATCTATACCTAACATCTCTTCATAAGCCCAGGCAAAAAAGTCTCGAAACTCCTAGAAAAGGGCTTTATAGGTCTTGATCTCGTCAGGAGAGTGAGACACATTTATATGTTTGTTTTCAACAATGTCGGGTTTGATCGAAATATCGAGAGGGATAGTCTCTTCAATATTCGACAAATTCTTCTCAGAATCAATACCATTGATGTATACAAAATTTGTAGAAATCTCAACGACATTGGGTCCATATAGTTCATTAAGATTATCCTTGAAGGAATCTGGCAAGGAGGAATGTTGATGATGAATGTCCCACAATGCATCATTTGGCATCATGATCTCCATGATGCTCCCATAAATAGAAAATGTACGAGAGAAAGAATAATAGGACGTGCCATAATATAAGGAACAATCAACCCAATTGATCAAAGAGGAGAGAGTAGAATGCACCGCACATGCCGAATAAATGGCTTCATAATAGAGCTCAATGGGACTGAGCGACATGCGGTCACCAAAAGTGTCAATATTAGATTCATTTGGAATTATCCAAGGATCAAACGGAATAGTATAAGAAGATATCAGGTTTACATGGGCAACCAGATTAGATTTTTTGGGAGAAGGAGGAGGAACAGAAAAGGCTCCCACGAGGGAAGACTCCTTAAGCAATCCCACCCTGACATGCTGATATGGATGTGGGGTTTATCCCACAAGAGGGACACTTCTAGTAACTTGAGAATTGGTGGCAAAGAAAATGAGCTGATCAATGTCTGCTATACCTCCTTTACAAGGGAAAGTAATCATTTTGAAATATGTTGAAACAATGGCAGACATAGCATAAACCCAAGTGTGACTTAGTAGAAGGTTATAATCTAATGGTCCATCGATAACTTCGACTTCTACCGAAACCATCTTACCACCTAATTCTACTTGTACGGAATTCAAAATTCAACAAGGCTTGAAGCCTCTTCCGTCAAAAGCCTCCCGAGTAGTCAATGACTGATTCAATTGGGGAGAACCAATGGCATTCCAACAAGAAAGGAACATGATACAGGTTGAGGCTCCTTCATCGATAATGGAACAATGGATATTATTATTGTGAATAACAACTTGAATCATGAAATTTGATTGGGTTGGAAGTCAAGGCATATGATTCTCATGGTTAAAAACTACAAGCTTGGAATTCGAAGGATCAATACATCCAATTGTAGAAAGCAAAGCCTTCTTCTAGAGGGGACAATTTTTCAACACCTCAAAAATTGACATAGCTGAAGGAGCTTGAGCGAGATCCTCAACTATGTTATAATTCTTAGCAACTCTTGTGTAGGTTTTAACCATATACAAAAGTTAATTGCAAACGAATTCTAGAAAAAACAAGAAAGTAAACAATGATGAGAATATAAAACAAATACACAGAGATTTCCCATGGATCCCAAAATCAGGACTACCATATTGATTTTTCATTATATTCATTTCAATGTTACAATATATATGTGTGTGTGCGTGTACGCGCACCAAAATATTCATAAACCTCAATCCATTAACCTTGGATTAGAACATAATCGTAGTTCCCTTGACCAGATCTACAAAATAGCATGGCCAGAAAACCAACATACCCAAAACCATGTGCAAAACCCATGCACAAAATCATAGGTAGGTTCGCTCACCTAAGATAGGGTTCAAAAAAAAATTCCCGGGGCGCTTCCCCGGACCTCGTACACGGGGGCTACTGCCCCCCTGAAACCCCCCAATAGGGGGGGTACCACCCCCCTTGTGACTCCCCCCTCACGCGTGTGACTAGTCATGGAAAGAATATAACACACACCCAACATCTGGCACAAGGGTTGAACACAAATTTAAGGATAAAATGCCTTTGGGAGGCTTAATTGTCAATTCGGTAGGAAACGTAGTTGGAGCAGGATCTAATGGAGATGCAGTAGAACTAGATGCAATTACCTACTCTTCAGTCACAACCCCACTTTTATTAAGGTCTTTTGTGATGGATGGTAACATAGACTTATTAAATTATTCAACTAACAACTAATCAAGAATGAAAGTTTTAACCAAATGAAGACAACTTCGTCACTCATGAATGTGATAAAAAAATGTGAGTGGAATCAGTTTGTTTGAAAATAATTATAAGTTTAGTTTTAGTCTCATATTGAATGGCTAACTGGAAATGTGTTAGGAATTTGCTAGACAAGGCACTGAAATTATCGAACGAAGCTCGTGGTAGTTCAATATACCATTTTTTTGTCGTATCGATGAATGCACATTGGAAAAGACGAAAACGAATAAAGTCATCACTCAGAGAGTTCGACGAACACCACAAATGATAATCCATAACGTGTGTAAATGGGTCTTCTCTAGGATTTCCATTAAATTTAGGGATATCACTAGGCCATTTCATGGGAATAATTGACTGCTAAGGAGAATGAGAAATGGGATCATTGGTGAGCCTAGTCAGATCTGGCAATTTAAGAGTTGTTACGAATGGAAATTGTCTATTAAGGTTCAGTGGAGGGTGCCCTAGGTAAGATGGGATAGCATGAGCAACATGTATATATGTTATGGGATAGGGAGGATTCCGATAGTCGAGATACACATAACCTTGTTTCCCAACTCCAGGATAACCTTGTAAAGGTTGAAATGACTAGGTTTGGATTTGCTAACTATAACGCATTTGAGGTATACCTTGATACGGTTGATAAGGTTACCCTATGGGATTTTTCATCATCCAAACATAATATTGGCTAGGTTGTGTCTGTGTCATACAATATAAGGTTGAATTTTAGGAATGGATTGACTAAGCAATTGTGAATGTAAGTTACCTTGAAAAGGTTGGGTATACATGGCTTCAGAGGCACCAGATACTGGTAGAATAGGTTGGGTTAAAGATGTAGCCCATGAAGGTTGGCTTACATTATTTTGAGCTTGAACATGTTGGGGTATAGGTTGATGAACAAGAATTTGAGATGTAGGTGTAACAAGTTGAGAGATTAAAGATGAAGCCACAGCTGAACCAGGTTTTACGAGTGAGGTAGGTTACCAAACATTATCATCTATTCTCGAATGTGGAGGACTCAAATGAGGTTGAGTGCTAACTTGAGGAAATGGAAATATTCCTCCAAAATATCGCCCCCTTGCCGAAAGAGGAGGGGAATACAGAGGCAAATTGCACCCAAGAAGAGGGTTCCCAATAGGAGGTGGATTGGGTTGTTGTATGTGTCCATACCCATTGACATAAGGACCAGTCTGTTGCTAAACAGTCGGTGTAGATGGAGGAGGAAGAGAAAAATGTGTAGAGCTCATCAAAGAAGTGCCAGATAGGATTCCAAAAGAGTATTACATGGGAGAGGTCCCTGGACTGGATCTTGGGCCAGAAAAAAGTACCAGACAATAAGTGGTAACCAAGCGAGACAGACGGACCAACATACAAATGTGTCTCTAGTAATGTTACAAACATGGATGAAGTTGCAACATGGGTTGTCTCAGTCATAGTAGTAGATACAGGCTGAGAAACCATAACGGATTCAGTCATGGTTAACTATCCCAAAAAGGGTTGCCGAGGGAAACTCAAGGGTGAGTTGAAAGGAAAAGAACCAGACAAAGGATATTGTAATGGAGTAGGAGGAGAAGGAAAAGGATGGGCCTGATAAAAATGAGTCCCTTCTTGGATAAGATATGAGGGTCGAGGCTCTTTTTGAGGAATCTCTTTGATACTCACAAGACCAAGTGGAAGTGGTTCACTGTCGGGTCTAATATAGATAGGTTGTAGTTGGGTCTGAGACAAAGGAAGAGAAGAGGAAGGTCTTGAAGTAATCGGTGTAGATAATTGAGGGGCTTCAGGTTGTATAACCTCAGGTTATGTTGTCTCTGGTTCATTGTAGTCAGGTTCAATAACCTCAGGTAATGAAATTTCAAGTGCTTTTGTTTCAACTGTCTTAGACTCACCAACTAATGAAAAAGTAATCTTGAGTTCAATCCTCACAGGAAAGGATGATTTGGGTGGGTGTATTTCAGGTGGAGGACCAAAAGTAGTAGCTCCTGGAGTACTAGATCCAGTAGTCTACATCTTTTTGTGCTTTTGATGACGACCAGGAGTTTCCTCAAGTGGAAGAGGAGGATTATTTTGCGTTCTACACGAACAATGGAGTGTAGGGTGTTGTTATTGCACATTGGTTTAACAAATTTTAAAAATTAAGTACAAAATAAATCAAACATGGTAATCTAGGGATAAATGTTTACCAAGCAACTATGAATTGCAATATAACACCTTCGAGAACCAAGGATTTACGTACATGTAGGCAATCTCTCTAAATGTTGTGTTCGGTGTATCACAATATACAAGGTGACTAACTCAGTTACCTAAGGTGAGGATAGCAACCTATGGTGCACTTCCAAAATATACTGGATGGTACATGGAAGTGCAATTTGTGTTAGTGTTGTCTAATGGGTAACCATACGATGAGAGTGTTCTAATATACTTTTCATGCATGGAGCATCATTCAATATGCCCGAAGGTACGTGGAGAAAAATTTGATACACTTACGTACGTGGAATGGGACATCACCCTCAGAATGCAAAAAAAAAACAATGTTTCAATTTTCAAGGCTCACCGTGAATTTCACCTGAATATCCTAGAGATGCAATCTAGCATGAGGAAATGAAATCTTCTTTTCAATCAAAATATATGTATGGGAGGGAAGAGAACAAAGAGTGATGCAACATACAAGATGAAACAAACAAAATTGTTAAGTCAATTCCCCTAACACAACTATTCCAATTTCCAATTTCACACACAAAACCCTAAACGCAATGCAAAATGGATGAGAATTTTCTTTTCGATCCACTTATTTTTCAAACGAGATGAAAGCTAAGAGACTTTCCAAATCACTGACAAAAGAAACTACATGTAATGATGACTGTAATAGCAATTCTTTGAAGCAATCAATGATCAAGTAAGAGTTTTCTAATGGCATATCTGACAACAACAATGCAAAATCAAAAAATTCTTATCAAAGGCTATAAAAACCAAATGCAAACAAAGTGAAGGATTTTCAGAGTCAATACACACTTAGGGACAAAAAGAAAATGAGTTGGAACCAAGCAAATAAGAGAGTAAGGCACAAAATCCAATTTTTTGCATCTAACAAGGGCCAATGCAAGTGGAGAAAGGGCACCAATGCTCTGCAGCGCAACTACATAGAAGTCTAGGGTGTGTTACAACGCTCTATCTCTAGACTAGGGGGAGTGATGATGTGGATCTGGCCAAATTATGACATAAAAAATCAATTCAAGCTCAGATAAAGGTATTCCTAGGGTTAATCCAGAGTTGAGTGAGGCAATGAAGGTATGTTCAAGAGGTGAAATAAGGGCTAAGGTCAAGGAAACCACTAAGGTAAAGAAACGATCCCTATTATGGTCGCCCATTTTTTTTTTATGTATAATTTACTATTGTGGACAAAATTATATTCCCTAGACCTAGTGGAATCGTCTAGAACAACAAAAATTAAATAATATAGAGTTTCCTTAGAGAAATTGAAGAATGGGAAAGGGTCTTACATGGAATCTATCGCAAGATTTACTTTCCTCCCGGCTTGTAAACTCCAATCCTAGCTTTGATTTCTATAATTAGAACATGCGCGTACATTCACAACAAGCCAAAGATCCACAACATCTATGTAGCATAATTCAATTACTCTATTCAATGGATCAATGAAGCATTGAAACACATGAATGTAAATGTAACATAACACATGTAGGAAAATGATATACTCTTTGTATTAATAGAATTGGGAGAGAGTTTACAACCAAGAATAGTAGTTGATATTGCAGATATCTCCCCAAGTTGACTTGTCCTTCCTTATCACAAAGCACACCTCAATGTAACCCTAATGGATGAAGATGATGAGTCTCTTAGATTCAAGGCAATAGCATAAGGGCATGATCAGTCTCCAAAATCCAACTCTGATATTGTATATGGTAGTAAATTTATAGGAGAGGGATGGTAGTTTAGGAATTCTTATCCATTTACCAATTTAGGCTTGAGATCCACTTAACATGGGAGGATGAACTCAAGGTATAAGAGGTAAAGTCTCCAAGGTGGGATTAGATAGGACTTGAGCTTCTTATCCAAGGTAAATGGTTAAAATAACCCATGAAAGCTTCTTGTAGAGGAAGCTTTGGGATCCTTTTTAATTTTCCTGAATTTCTAGAATCAGTGCACCCCCAACAAGGAGTAAGTTGTTGCTGATCAACACTAGTGCAGAACGGATAAACCTGCTGCTGAACACAAGTCTCTAAAGGGGCAAGGTGTGTTGGGGGTTAAAAGCACTGATTTGAAGCAGTTAGAACCAGAAACTCAGTTATTTAGAAAGGTCATTCTTATGGCTTTGTGTAGGGATGATGAAAACATGTTCAAAGACGTGGATTGATCTAGTTTGCAGGCCTATTGACTAGATGCAACAAAATGGCCTACAATAGTTCCTTTGAACCTCTATCCTCCATCCTTGAGTTATATGACCCATCATATGATAATGAATGTCATGATTTTGAAGATCCATTAGTTAAAAAATATTGTTCACAACCCTCTCCTACAACCCCCCCCTCTCCTTAAAAAAAGAGAAAATTCCCTATGGGTAAGGTAGCTCCTCCACTCCTTGACCCTTCTAGGCCTAAATCATCGAAAGTTCCTCTACTTCTCTTAATCATTCTATTATCCCCCAACACTCATGTTGGGTGCAGGATCCCCCAAGGGTAGATTTAGGGTTAAAAGCCCATATTTTGGTCAAATTTTGTAAGCCAAGTGTAAAGACTCCACATTTTGTGGTCGCGAAGCGCGTAGGTGTTAAAGAGTCATAGAGTTGTCCACCCTTATTTTGGGAATGTAATGTCGTCTGTAAAAGATATACTCATGGCCCACAATACGTGGGATTGTATAAAAAGAGCTAAGCTCCAAGTAGTTAGAATAATCAAGCATTGACATGAATGAAAGATAGCTATGAAGTAGAAGTATAAGCTTGGGTTGTAGCATAGGTAGAGGCTCTGTAGCTGAGTGCGCAGAGGCCTAGAAGTCCGTAGCTGAGTGCGCGGATCCCTGTAGCTGAGTACGCAGGGTGGGTCGAGTCTGTAATTGTCCGAAATTATCAATAAAGAGAAGTATTCTACGATTTCTGTGTCTTTCTTTCCTGTTTATGCATCTTGTTATGTTGGGTATGAATTTCACTTATATTGCTTATATGATGCGCGAACGTATGTAAATGTGTTGGTTAAGTGCACACAAGTAAGAACATATGTTTACGTGAAGCTAACTAAGATCGATTAATAAGATAAGTAAAAACACTTAGCATAGTTTGGGAGATATCGCAGTTCGTTACCCTAGCAACGCGAAAGTCCCTAGGACGCAGGTTAGGGCTACATGAAAGCCAATTGTACCCTTTTGCGAAGGTAATAAAGGGTGGAACAAAGGGCTAAGCAACCTGTGTGAAGGCAGGTATAGCGAGAATAAACTGACATCACAACCATCTCAAGGGTGCGGAAACTTGGTTCCAACATCCCCCCATACTACTTAGGGTGAGACTTCAGTTTGCGCTTCGCGGGCTGATGCCGAAAGGGCAAGTAGTGTAGGGATTTGTTTGGCTAACTAACACTGAACCTGGGTTAGGCCCTCTTAAGCCAACAACTCACAACCTCCTCATAAGGACTTTGAGGAGATTCCCTTCTCTGACTCTCATCTTAATGTTGGCTCCTCCACTGTGCATTCTGTCAAGACTAACAATCTTGTTCATAAGAAAAATCATTCTAGGTCTAATTTATGAAACTAAATTAGAACATATATTTAGTTATCAACCCGGATTGGTAAACTTAGAAACATGCCAAAATATATGGATCTTAGATCTAATTAACTTAGGAAGCCATTGTTTAAGATTTGAAAAGTTAAATGCATGTTGGAATCTTAAAGATAGCAAGACAACTATTTTGAAAAGTAAGTAAAGAAAACATTCAGATTTACTCTATGAAAGCATATAAATGATTGGTTAATGAGATTAGTTTATTTTAGAAGATGGAGAAGAGGCTATTTTCTAAGATTCCTCGTTGTCCTTCCATAATATTTCTATAATAACATTGCCAAACATCTAAGAAAGCATGAGAAAATGTAAACTATAAAAGCACATAAATTTAGTCTAGAAAAGCATATGAGAAAGTGAATCTTGTTTCAGTCTAGTCCTAGCTCACGAAGAAGAGGCTCTTTTCTAAGAGTTCTGGTTGTCTTTCCACATTCAAGCTAATTACTGAAAGGAAAGCAATCTTCACTTAAAACATGGCCATAAAATGAATTCATACTAAAAACATTTGCAAATATTTACAACAAATAAATATGATTAAAGAATTAAATTAGCATATGCACAATTATGAACATTATTCTACAACAAAGTGTACTTAGCTTGGTATGAGGGCCCTCCACCCTTGCTGGTACATTGTTAAAACACTTAGCTACAACAACTCATTCACTCCAGCAAGCATAAATAAATCATGAAACAAAGTTTTGCCTTCAATTATCTCAAAAAAATAATAGTCTTCAATTTTTCCCCATTGTTTCTAATTATGAATGACTCTTCTTCAATAGGCAAAATGATAACATCATAAGCTAAAAAGTTTGAAACAATTATCATTAATGTTATCCCACTTCATCAGGTTGAAATTATCCATTTGTTACAAAAAGTCAGGATGAATCCCCAAAAATCCTAAAATTGCCCCTTTTTAGGGGATCTTCTAGATGACTGGTCAAGTTTGACAAGCATTGACCAGCTATTTCGCAGTTGTTTTACTGTGCTCCAATAGATGTTCATTCATCCTTGGTTCCTGTAGTTTCCAAATATATGCTTGGTTTGAGCCCAGGTGTCCTGCAACCATGACTTTAATCAAGCCATTCCAAGCTTTTCGAGTTCTGTCCAAATTTAATTTTAATGCTCAATTTTTACCAAAACACTTAAAAATCAAAATACATAATTTATCTATCTTGGTATGCATTAGAAGACATAAAATATGGTGAAAATGATAGAAAATGTATGATAAAGATGGCAAAAATTATGTAATAGTTGTGGCAAAAAGAGTCAAAATCGAGAGCTAACACTCCCCCTTGCTGATTTGGAAGCATGTGCTTATGCTTGTTTGGTCTTTTTGGACCTCATTCTTCCCTTACTAATTAATGTAGTGGCCTTTTCTTGTGCTGTTTGAAGAACTATAACAACCCTCTCCATTTCATCCTTTGTCAATTCAATTGGAGCTGCCCTTTATTTTCCTACTCAAAGGATCTTGAATTTGAGCACATCCAAGGATTAACTGAACTATTTGCCATGTGAATCATGTACATTACCATACTTTTGAAGGTGTGTCTCAAAGACTTCTTCGATGTTGAAAGAGGGTATTAATTTTCTTTATCTGAACCCTATTAATGTCCTTATGCAACCCATACCTTTGAATCAACCAAGTTATAATTTCCTTTTCTCAATGCCCAGTAACCAAAACCGTTATTATTTCCCAATTCATGATATTGATAAGACATGAATATTCTTTCCCAAAATATTTCCAAAGCAATGTGATTCTATTCTAGCAATTCCGGTGAAGTTGAAGCAATTTGCACACAGTTGCAATAAACATTGTTCAAGTAGCAACAAACTTCATTAACCCTTTTCTCATAAATTATAAACTCAGTTTCTTTGAAATTTTGTAAAAACATTTCTGCCACTCCATTTCTTCTCTTCACCAAAAATTAGAAATACCCACATCACGGATTTTGAGAAAAAGACAAATTGGTTGTAGGTGACATTGCTTGATTTCTTCAAAAATACAAATCAATTTAATTTGAAATTTACCATATATATTGATCTCACAATGATGCATCCCCCCTACTAAATTTCATGATAGTCCGATGCACATAATTCAATAAAAACGAGAATTGGTTGTAGGTGATGATGGTTGAATGGAAAAATGAAAGTTGTTTTGGCTTGAAATTTTCTGGTTTTATTCATCTTATATCAATGCATCTTCGCTAAATTTTTTGCCTCAAATGGATATAAAGTTTAAAAGTAATGAGCAATTTTTGAAAATGCAACTATTTTCTTATCTGCTCCCAAAATTTTGATCATAAGAGTTCTTTCAATTGACTAAAAGAAAACTATGTTTCTCTCTTTCTTGCCCTATGTATCCACTATGTTATTCAAAATTCCCTTCATTGATAAACATATTTATGGAAAAACAAAAAAAATTGATGGCAATCTGTGTTTTAATAGCAGAGAAATTTTGTTGAGAAAATTGGTTTTTTATTTTTTATTTTTTTTAAAAGGAAAGTAAATGATTTACTTACTAGGACTCTGAGATTTTTGAAGAGGAACAACAAAAATTTTATGCCTCTGCTTGTCTGGAATATGCCTCTGCTGTCTGGTGTCGTATTACTACAATTGAGATCTTGAAATGGAATGTTGAATCATTGCAATTGGTTGTATCATATCACCTCTCTGCCAATTTCTTTGGCATTTGACCATATTATCCCCCGGGATTTTAGCTATTAACCTTTGCATCAATTTCCCTTTTCAAGCAATTTCTTCAGCTATATATAAAATTCCAAATCAATATTTGGTCTTCCTTTCTTACCTTGACGTAACTGATTGTGCTTCGCATTTCTGAAGCCCTCTTCTTATGCTCAGATTTCGAACTTTCCATTTAAAGCCTCGAAATCCTCCTCAAAAACTTCAAAACCTTCCTCAGACTCTTTTGTATGCTCTTGATATTTCTGAATATAGAATTTCTTATTGCACTTTTTCAAACTAGACTTCTCCTTTTTTTTTTAAATCTTGTACTTACTTTTTGTCTTTGGCAGCTTCATACTTTAGGATTGCTTTGCTTTATCATCATATCCTTTTCTACCTTCATACAATCATATTTTAAAATGGTGTACGAAGAACTTGTTTTAGGCATGATTTTATTCTCATAATTCGAATACATGTATAAAGATTGGTTTTAAGCATGTTTCAAATGCATGTATTCGAATGATTCAAAGGATTTTTATGTATTTTAATTATGCCTTATTTGGTACAAGTCTTCATGAGAAAATGAGGGTTGTTTCATCCTTTTATATATATATATATATATATATTTGATTGCTTTATTTCTCCTTCTTATGCATGAAATGCTAAATATTTCTTTAAAAATAAAGTATTCTTCCTTCCTTTTCCAAAATTCATGACTTTATTGTTGACCTTGTATTATGGTGGCTTTCAAAGCATTTTCTTCTCAAACGATGTTCTCATACTAGCTATCGTTTCCTACTTTATCCATAGTAACTCTATTTTTCTCTTGCATGAAGATCCTTTTTCCTTTTTGAACCAAAGTCACTAATCTTGAACTACTTAAAAGTGAAGCTCTCTCTTTTGACTTTAAAGGGCAAAAATAAATGAAAAATGGTAAAAATGGAAAGGTTTTGTTTTTTTTGTTTTTGTTTTTGTGCTTTTTGTTTTTTCTCTCTTTTGGCTTTGAAGTGCAAAAAATAAATGAAAAATAGTAAAAATGGAAAGGGTTTTGTTTTGTTTTGTTTTTGTTTTTGTTTATTTTTATTTTTTATTTTTCTCATGAATGGAAAGTTTTATGGAGGATTTTATACAAGGATGGAGAATTTTATGGAGAAATGAAAAATTGTACTCTTCATGCACCAATGTTAACTAGTCTTTGAATTAGAAGTGTTATTTCAAAATCAAAAGCATTAAAATAAAATTTAAATTACAAAACTTGATAAAAAATTAGCTCCTTTGTTGCCTTTGAAATGAAGTAGCTCTTTTGTTGTCTTTGAGATGAAGTGATCCTTTATTATCTTTGAGATAAAATGACTCTATTGTCTTTTGAAAATGAAATCTGCTTCAGGTCCCTCTGATTAAATCTGAACTTCACGTCCCTTCTATAAATGCTTTATGAAGTCTGCTCATATAGCTTTGGATGCCGAAGTTTAAGTTGAATGTTGAAGTAGAAATTTCTTCCATTGTCTTCATAAGAACTTTGAAATTGAGTGTTGAAAATAATAACAAGGCTTGAGATTAAAATGATAACAAGGCATTTTAGTATGAAACTAATGTCTTTTCCCCCCTTGCTTATTCTAAGACTTGTGCTCAAGTCTTTAAACTGGATGATTTCTTTTTCAAAGAATGAGATGCAATCGTTTATTGTTAGAATAAAATAGAGAGTATATCTGAAACAATGAAATGAGCTAGAACAATTTTTTTTGGAATTCATATTAGCCAAATACTTGGTTTTCCAATATGATTCTAGGTTTGTACTATGCCAGGAATATGGATTTTCACAACCAAACCTCTTTATTATTTTTTATTTTTTTCTTTCCCTTTTTCTTTTCTGGATGGAGACGGGTATAATGGATTTGAGAAGTATGGAAAGCTTATGAAAGTAAGATAGGTTGAAATCATGATCTAGGAGTAGATGGATAGATAGATAATAGATCTAGACTTCAACATGGTGGATCTGAATGATTGTGAAGCTTAGCATACAATATGGTAGATGAATGAAATCATGAACAATTTGGATTATGAAAGGGTTTATTAGGAAATGGATGTGACATATCATGGTGAAAAACTTCACTTGTTTAACTTCATGCCTTTTTCCTCTATCCGAATCCATCTTGTAGGTTTGTTGGTGTTGTTGGTCAGCAACTGAAAGCAAGCTTCAAGAGTTTTGAGTTTCTTTGAATGAAATCAAGATCAGGTGAATTCCACTTTACTTTGACTTGGATATTTTCCTTTCATATTCATAAATATTAAGTTTTAAAGATTGACTTTGAAAAATTCTTCGTCCATGGAGTTCACCCCTTAAATCTTCCTCGGACTTGCAAAAACATAGCACTTGCCTGCAATACAATATTAGATGATGGAGAAAGAGAGGTGTATAGTCTCTCTTAATCCAAGAAATATGTAAAATAATTATAATAAATGTTTTAAAAGCAAGTCAAAAGATGATATACAAAGAAAATGCATTTGTTTACTCCTTGAGGAATTGTGGCCAACCTAGACCTCCTAACATATTTTGTTCATAAAATATTTGTTTTATGTCCAATTAGAGTGATTCAAAAGAAAATTTAAAATGAATTCATATGGCTACTTCCATTAAAAACATGTTTTCAAAATGGTTTAAAATGATATGCTAAAAATGATGAAGAGTACCCTGTTTGATAGAGCTGCATGTAATTTTTTTACTAGACCAATGGTCAATATTTGGAGGGTAAATTTTTGGTTAAAGATCAGATAGATGTGATTCCACTTGGATATTAAAGTAGATGTGATTGCTGATGAACCGACCTAGAAGGCAGAGTTTTACTATGCTTATTTGAAGACATGCAATCACTAAATGTGGGATAACTTTCTCATTTCACTTCCAGATAGGATGATTAAATTTTTTTATTGATCTATACTTGAATATATATCTCCCATATAAACATGTTTTGAAAATAACATGATTTGGTATGTTAAATATGCTAATGAACAATCAAGGCCTAGAATTGTCACCATGCAAATTTTTCGACAACTAGTTAGTATTTTGAGTTTAACTTTTTCATATGATAATGGATTGAGGTGATTAAAATTGATTTGGAAACTATATTCCAAGGGTTATCTTCCCCATAAATATCATGTTAAAATGTTTCCATTAGACCCCTAAAATCAAGGTTGTACTAACTCTGTCCTCAAAATTTCACTTGAGACCTAGTTTTTATTTTGATCATATTTTTTTATTTGTGATCCAAATTGAAAATTTCAAAATGGATTTAAAAACTATATTTCAAGAGATACCTTGTTTAGAAAACACGCTTTGAAAATGATCTTGCATTTTTCCATGAAATCCTTCCAAATGAATATTGAACAATGATTTGAAGAATTTATTCATGAGAGTTTGAACCAAAAGTCTTATTGTGAACTCATTCTACCTATTTATTTATTTATTCTATTCTATACTACTCTATTGTATAAAAAATAAGTCATTCTCTCAAGTATAAGAGAATTTCCAATGCATCCATTTTCTTAACAAAATCAAAAGTAGATTCACATCCAAGTTTGAAAAATATACCTTAATGAATACTTGGAATTGAAAAATCAGTTGATCATAAAGATCTGACGCTAAAGAATGTTGAAAAATGGAGTGGTGTTGTGGCCTAATGAATAGTTGAAACCAAGTTTTGAAATGATCTTTGTTTGTTTGGTTCTCCTTAATTGTCATATCACAAAGTTCTTTTTGTGGAATGTGTTCAAAATCATGAATGCATAATGGATCATATGCTAGATATTCTTGAATTTCTAGATCTATTGCTTGAACTTCATTGCATGTGATCCATAACTCATTGATATCCTTACAAAGATAACTAGAAGAAGCTTCTAGGTTTTCTTCTTGTGGATCTTCTTCATATATGATTTGTTCCTCTTCTATCTTTTGAAATGAAGATTCATCCCAAGTGACCATTCTAAATTCTGGACAAGGGTTTGAGAAGATCCTTGTGGTGGCATACCTTCCTTCTCTAGATGATTTCTTTAACATCATGTTTTGTAAATCTTTGTTTTGCAAATGGATTTTGTAGTTAATGAGTTTTTGTTAGTTGGTTGGGGGTTTTGCTTTGGGGATCTATCTTTCTAATTTCTATATCTAAATGTGAATAACCATAATGAAAAATGTTTTTGTTTTTGTATTTTGTTGTTGTTTTTGTATTTTTTCTAAACAAGCTTCCTAACTAATTGTATCTAAGCGTGCTTCCCCGAAAACGATGCCAAAAATGCAGGTCTAATTTATGAAACTAAATTAGAACATATATTTAATTATCAACCTGGATTAGTAAACTTATAAACATGCCAAAATATATGGATATTAGATCTAATTAACTTAGGAAGCCATTGTTTAAGATTTGAAAAGTTGAATGCATGTTGGAATCTTAAAGATAACAAGACAACTATTATGAGAAGCAAGTAAAGAAAACATTCATATTTACTCTATGAAAGCATATAAATGATTGGTCAATGAGATTAGTTTATTTTAGAAGATGGAGAAGAGGATCTTTCCTAAGAGTCTTGGTTGTCCTTCCACAATCTTTCTATAATAACATTGCCAAACATATAAGAAAGCATGAGATAATGTAAACTATAAAAGCACATAAATTTAGTCTAGAAAAGAATATGAGAAAGTGAATCTTGTTTCAGTTTAGTCCTAGCTCACGGACAAGAGGATCTTTTCTAAGAGTCTTGGTTGTCCTTCCACATTCAAGCTAATTACTCAGAGAAAAGCAATATTCACTTAAAACACGGCCATAAAATGAATTAATACTGAAAACGTATGCAAATATTTACAACAAATAAATATGATGAACATAAAGAATTAAACTAGCATATGCATAATTATGAACAATATTCTACAACAAAGTGTACTTAGCTTGGTATGGGGGCCCTCCACCCTTGTTGGTACACTGTTAAAACACTCAACTACAACAACTCATTCACTCCATCAAGCATAAAGAAATCATGAAACAAAGTTTTGTCTTCAATTATCTCAAAAAAATAATAGTCTTCAGTTTTTCTCCATTGTTTCTAACTATGAATGCCTCTTCTTAAATTGGAAAAATGATAACAATATAAGCTAAAAAGTATGAAACAATTATCATTAATGTTATCCCACTTCATTAGGTCGAAATTATCCATTTGTTACAAAAAGAAAATCCTAAAACTGCCACCTTTTCAGGGGATCTTCTGGATGACTGGTCAAGTTTGACCAGCGTTTACCAGCTACTTCCTATTTGTTTTAATGTGCTCCAATAGATGTTCATTCATCCTTGCTTCCCGTAGTTTCCACACATATGCTTGGTTTGAGCCCAGGTGTCCTGCAATCATGAGTTTAATCGAGCCATTACAAGTTTTTCAAGTTTTGTCCAAATTTAATTTTAATGCTCAATTTTTACTAGCACACTTAAAAATCAAAAGACATAATTTAGTTACCTTGGTATGCATTAGAAGACATAAAATGTGCTGAAATGATAGAAAATGTATGATAAAGATGGAAAAAATGATGTAATAGGTGTGGCAAAAAGAGTCAAAATCGAGAACTAATAATCATCTCCTTAGAAAGATGGAGAAGACTTTGAACAAGCAGAAAAAGGCAATAAAAAATCTAGAAGAAAACTCAATAAGGAGAAAAGATATGAAGTCACAACCATGGAGAAAACCTTAGGCAAGAAAAATACAATAGATTAGTAGTACAAGAACTAGCAAAATGTAAGGAAAGAACCAAATAAACACGAAGAAAATGAGGGGGAGGAGGTGCCTTTACATAACTCTCAATGAAAATAATTTCTTGGAACATAAGAGGTTTAAGGAACCCCATCAAAACCCTAACAGTTAAGGAGAGGATTAGGAGTGAGAAAGTAGGTGTCATATTCCTATAGGAAAAAAGATGGATGTAAGTGATTTCCAAAAAAGTTAAAAATTTGTTATGGACCTTCAACAAATGTGCAATAACTAGTGCGAGATGGTCCTTAGGAGGGTTGGCTACTTGATGGAACCCATCTAAATTTTTAGATTTGGAAACAAAAATTAATCAGTTTTGGATTCAAACAGTCTTCAAAGATCTATACACCAATAATATTTATGCAATTTATAATGTGTATTCTCCAAACCTATATGCAGAGAAGGTGGATTTAGGGAATACCTTAAGAAATTAGGGAGTTACAAACACCCATCGATAAGTTATAATAAGAGGTGATTTTAACACAACAATCTCTCCCAAGGAGAAAAAAGGAGGCAACTTAATCAGGGACCCTTACAGGGAGAACATGACAGATTTGATGACTGAGTGGGACTTGATGGATATAGTGCCAAAGAAAGGCTTATATATTTGGTCCCACAAAATAATAGGAAAACATTACATTGCAACCAGACTTGATCATATTCCTAGTATCAAGAAATCTACTAATGGAAGAGCTGCGCATAAGCTCTGAGATAATTCAAAATGATGTTTCAGACCATAATCCCATCTATTTATCTCTCGTAAAGAAAGAAAATATGGGCCCAATCCCATTTAGATTCAATCTACTATGGCTCGAAGATGAAATAACAATAGAAATAATTCAATGACAATGGGGAAATTATGTTGAGCAGTAACCAACATTTATGTTGGAATTAAAACTTAAAATGGTAAGAAAATATTTGAAAGAAATGGCAAAAAGCCACTATGTTGAACTAAATCAAGAAAAATCAGATTTAAAATTCCAACTAGAGGTGCTATATCTACAAATCGAAATCAATCTTGTTGAAGAGCATCATATAAGTCTTAAAAAAGTGCTCACAATTAAAATTTAAAGCATCAATATAAGGAGGGAAGAAGAGAAGTGGAAGCTAAAATCAAGAAGTCTTTGGTTAAAAGTCAAAGACAGAAACACAAAATATTTCCATAAATAGGCTAAAGAAACAAAAATGAAAAACAAGATCAAGACAATTCAAGACTCTGAAGGGAAAACAATTATGGGCTATGAGGAAATAAAGAAAGCATCTTATCAACATTTCAAAGAGCAGTATCAGAAGAAGCATTGTGGCAATAAAGAAAGTGTAGACAAGATGCTTAACCAATATCATCCATCATAACTAAAGAAGACAATGATGTATTATGCAAACACATAGAGGAAAATGTGGTCATGGAAGTGGTATGGAGCTTGGGATCATATAAGGCACTTGGGCTAAATGGATTTACTATACATTTTTACAAAGTATTTTGGCCCCTAACAAAATATGACTTATGTAGAATGTTGGAATGGACAAGAAAGAATTGGAAAGTTGGGGGAGGAACCAACTCTACTTCTCTGGCCTTGATCCTCAAATATGTCAATCACTCCTCTTTTGTTAGGTTTAGACCAATAAGCTTATGTAATGCCTCCTATAAAATTATCTCACAAGTTATAGTTATCGAACTGATAATAAAAAAAAAGAAAAGAAAAATGATATCCGAGAATCAAAGTCAATTTATAGCCAAAAGGAAGATAATTGACAACATAATTATGGTTCAAGAATTAATTCACACCAACAATACATCTAATATCAAAGGGATGGCAATAAAACTAGACATGGCCTCTGCTTTTGATAGAGTTGATCATGAATTTCTACTTGAGAGTCCCAAAAAAATTGGTTTTAGTCCTCTTTATTAAATGGATAAAAGCTTGCATAAGTTCACCATGGATAGCTCCTCTGATCAATGGAAGACCTTCTCACTTTTTCAAGATTTAAGGGGATTAAGACAAGGCTTCTCCCTATCCCCTCTTCTCTACGTCCTAATGGCAGACTCATTAAGCAAAAGATTGGAATTTTCTCGTCTAAATGGATATTTGATAGGTCTACAAAGAATTTGAGGAGTAAAAACATTGAGTCACACACGAGTTCTAGATGACACAATTCTGATTGGTGGAGAATCTTCAATTATTGAGAGGAGATTCAAACAAATTCTGCTAGACTCACTCAGGCATCAAGAGAATAAATCAATACAGGAAAAAGCAAGATCTATGGATGGAAAACCTTAAGATAGTAAAATGCAGGAAATTTTAGATATCCTTGGTTCCAAATGGGAGAAATATTGGTTTGTTTTCAACTATGTGGGCCTTCTCATTTCCTATAAATGGAAAAATTCTAGAGACTCGGTAAGTATTATTACCAAAATTAAGTAGAGAGTTAATTATTGGGGTGCAAAATGGTTCAATATAGAAGGAAGAGTAACTCTGGTAAAATTCACCTTATCCACTCTTTATATCAAGCTTCAACTCTTATGGCTCCAAAGAGTATTCTAAAAAGTATCATCAAAAGTAAAAAAAAAATCATATGGCAGGGAGGCAAAATCACAGGGAGAAAATATCACTTGGTGAATTGGGATACAATCAACTTGGACATTTGTGACACCCCACCCCACATTTACCCACTTTGACATACTGACCAGGGTAAACATGAGTTGAGAGTTAATATGCGTGACACAACTTCCAAGATGCAACTATGGAAATGGTTTCTAACTTACCGTGCACACATTATTTATTTTTCCAAACATTTGTGACCATGGTACCTTTAAGTCATGGATGCGTGTTTTTTCATTGATTTATTGGTTTCATTAGATGTTCATTAAGAAGGCTTATTGCCCTCTCTAACTAGATGCAACAAACACATATTAGCTCATGCATTCATATAAAATAACTAAGAGCCCGTGAAACCATGGAATAGACCCATAACAAGATCACATCACATAATGGGAATTATACTATGCATGTAAAGAACATTGAACGAGAATGAGACCATGACAAAATAGCAATAAAATCAGACATTAAACCATAACTTTTGCTCATAGATCATCATTAAAGAATAACACATAATAACATATGTATACTGCCAACCAAGTCAGGGACTTCCACGTACCACCCGTCCATATATTGGGTTGAACCAATTCTTTCTTTTAGCCAATCACCCTGGTGCCATATTCCAAACATGAATTTGGGATCACATGGGATAAACCAAAACAAAACCAACCAGGGAATCCAGAGGCTAAACTTCCTCTACCCCCAACCACAGTGATTTCACCTTAACCGCTCCAAAAATAACTAACACCAAAATCAACTTGCATGCCTTAGAGTTTCTTCACCATACACAAAGGAATTTACCTATCTCCACCCATTCATCAAGATTTCGAAGAGAAATCCCATCTCCACCCTCGACCCTTGGGAATTTTCCTCCGACCACCTCACCATGATCCAAAATCTACCGGCCATCCAAAGCTAATTAACTAAAACAGGGAAACCACTACATCATGGCTATCTAGGAAATGATAGAGGCAAGGTTGTAAACTGTTGTCAATCGAGGAAAATCCCATACCCATGACAACAACGTAAACCATAAATCAATGTATGCACCATGCATCAAATCCCCACATTCTAAATCACACATGCACACTATTACATGCAATTCCATAGCTATCTTATGCCCTTAATTTTTGTTGTCCAAACTTCCTCTTGCACTTTCTTGGTTTCCTTTGCTTGTCCTTTACTTGTTTGTTTCCAAGTACTCTCCCTCTCCTCTTGGAGTTCAATTTCTAAAATTAATCAAAAGTTGTAAATTGTTTCTCAGGTGCCTTTTTATCACTGATGTCTTGTGTCTTTTCCTTTCCTTTTCCTCTTTTATTTCTCTTTCCTTTATTTTCTCTCTAATTTCCCTTGCATGCATTTTCTTGTCTCTTCATCTTCCTTTTCTCCTATTTTCCTTTATTTCTTTGATTGAATTGCCATTTAATTCCTTTTGCCTTTTTCCAATTGCCAATGCCAATTTCCATAGCCATTAATTAACCATAAGTGACCCCCAATGTGATGTTTTTACAATCTATCCAGCTTGGAATACATGTCCCTTGACCTTGGTTTGATTTTTTCCTTTTATAATGTCATTTTGTTTACATGGAAACTTAACCCGCGGTTGTTACAACATTAATGGAGGTATTGACATTAGGGACTCAAAACTTCCGAACCATAAGTTAGGAGAAAAATTAGTGTGGAGACTACTAACATAAGACAACTCTTGGTGAACATAAGTATTGAGAAGGAAATAATTGCAAAATGCAAATGTGGAAAGGCCAAAGCTTCTAAATTGGAAGGAATCTGGAACTTTCATCTCGTGATAATGCCAAAAAGGCATAAATTTACTAATGATTAATTTAAGTTGGAGTCTTGGCAATGGAAAGAAAATCACATTAAAAGTGTTAATAACTTTTAGTAGAAACTAAGGACATTAAATCTTTGGAAACGTGGATGAAAGGTCGTAATCTAGTTTTTCTTTGGAATATAGTTGAGTGGGAAGAAAAAACGGTCTCTGCCAAAAATGGATTAATCTCGTAGTCCTAACTAAGTTGAAGACTACCCATTCTTATTTATTGGGCATGCTATAAGGCCATGCCCCTATAAGTAAGGAGATGGAAGATAAAAGAGGATGGAATGAAATGCACAAAGTCTTCTCTGTTAAAAGTTGTTATGATTCATCAAAAATAAAATATGGGAATGCTCAGACAAGGTCAATTTGGAAAAAAATATTGTACAAATATGGAATACCCAAGGTTAATGTTTTTTGTTGGTTGCTGGTGCAAGGAAAAATATTAACAAATAAAATCCTATAAAAAATAAACATAAAGGGCCCCTTTAGATGTGCACAATGCCAAAACACAAAATAATTGTACACATATATTCAAGGAATGCATGTACACAAATAAAACTTGGGAGTATACTCTTGAATATCTGTAGATCTTAATTGATATTCCAAAATATTGGACCTCCATGTTGCAGACTTGGTATCTAGATATTAATTTAAATCTAACAGGGAAAAACACTATGAAAAGAGTAGATAGGTCCCTCTTAAATTACATCTACTAGAGAATATGGTTGGCAATAAATAAATCCATTTTTAGCGATATATTTCTTCCAACCTCTCTCTCTCTGCTGCAAAAGAAAACAATATTTTGTTTGAAGCCCTTTATTTAGTTGGAATACTAGATAATTGGGAGGAGGACCTCAGCACAAGGGAGATTTTATGGCTTAGAGGGACTAAACCTGGGAGA
Organism: Pinus taeda; assembly: GCA_000404065.3. Taxonomy (NCBI): domain Eukaryota; kingdom Viridiplantae; phylum Streptophyta; class Pinopsida; order Pinales; family Pinaceae; genus Pinus; species Pinus taeda. Next base: position 47,051 of record APFE031228891.1, on the reverse strand, counting down.
AATATCGACACAGTTAGATCTAGGCCAAAGAGTTATATTTCCTAAGATCTAATACTAAATCAATAGGATTTGGAAATGAGGAAGAGACAAAGGAAGCGTCATTCTTCTTTTTGACAAGACATCCAAGGGAAACCCTAGGCCATCGGGAGTAGGAGGTCTAATGGAAATCCTTCTAGAGACACTTTCTTAATCTTTGCTTGGGGTCTAGGTCAAAACACCAACAATGGAGAAGAGGCCTTAGCTTTGTGGAAGGGATTACAATTTCTCTTTAGGAATGGCATTAAGGAATCCATTATTATGGGGTATTCAAAATGGGCAATTCAAAATTTAAATAATCACTTTGTGGATGAAGATTTAAGTTTGATATGGAATAGAATATGTGCTATAAAAAATGTTCAAGAAATTAGATGGATATCATGTCTTGGGGGACATAAATCAAATAGATGATAAAAGCGCTAATGAAGGTGCTATGTTAAGTTAGGTAACCATCCAATCAAAGATCAAATAAATGTTGAATATCCTCCATAATGGTGTACATACTCAACATCTTCAAACTCCTCCATAATGCGCATCCCTCAACACAAACATAATAAATTATCAACGGATGATAAAAGACAATGGTGATTATGACCTATTTGCAAAGGTTTTTGGTGGAGAGATGCTATTTGGTAGAATAACGAGACTGCTGATTTCAAAGGCAGAAGCTAAAAACATTACTACTTGGTTTTTTGATAGAAAGATCAATGAACCTATTGTAGGGAAGACTCTCCTAGAAATGTCTTTTCTCCATCTTAGGACAAAAAAGGGATAGATTTACAGTGGGATTATGTTTTATGTTATGTTGTTGTCCTCTCATGGCGATTTTTCCCTGTTTGACTTCATTGACTAGGAGCACCTGTCCCCTCCTCCAATGCAATCTATGAGAGAGAGTTTCAACTTCATCAAACTTCTCTAAAGTGCGCATCCCACAACTCAATTAGTATATAAACTCTTCTTTTTGTGTGTAAAGTTTTTCATGGCCAAAACTCATGTATCTTTACTGTAAAATATTTCCAAACTCAATTTAAAGCACTCCTAGATAAATTTAATAAGCAATGCTATCTTTGTACATGCATTCCTCTTAGTATCAAAATTAGTAAGACATTCTCAAAGTACCACAGTCAAAGATTATGACTCAACAATTAAAGACAACATTTTCCGCTTAGTGATAAGATGATAAAGAAGAAGATAGAGAGGAGCAATCAAAAAAAGAAAGGACCAAAGGTTTCTCTGCAAAGTCCACATAGAAGAGATTTAGTTTCCCCCAGTTAAAAGGAAATCACTCTCGATATTTTTTTCTTTCTATTTTCTCATGACGTATTGTTTTTTTTTTTTATCTTTCTGGGTGGACGATTTTGTGTCATATTCACCTACATGCTTATAAGATTGTGTAGAATTTTATGCAGAATTCATTGTAGCACATCTGCCAATTTTGAAATTCTCTTGTAAGTGGCATAAATTATCTACTCTTTTAAGTGTTGTAATTTTCATCTCACTAGCTTCTTGCTAGTTCTTCATATAATACAAAATATCCATTAATGTTAAAAAAAAATGTTCCGAGAGAATTCATAGAAGAAAAGATATTCCGCCAAATATCGGACAATGTATAATTGGGAAATCAAGAGAACCATGTCAACAACCTTAGTTACGATAAAACTCTTAATAAGAATGCTTTTCCTGAAATTTTTACTACCTTATGTTTGATATTTGTTATCCCTTGTATATTTTATTACAATTGATCCTTTAGAAATCCACATCAAAGGATGGCATGGAATTTTTTTGTCATAGTTTTAAACTATGGGTTTGATTAAATTTTCCAAACCAGATAATCCCTTTCTCGTAATCTCATGTTGTCTAGCTTGGTTGTAGCCTTTTGTTAATGTAAAATATAATAGTTGTTATTCAAAAATAATAATTTTAAGCCAATGACCCTCTTTGCAATTTATAAGAACAAAGTTATTTTGTTGTAAAAATGGATGTCATCGACAACCTCATTATTAATCACAAGGTAATTCATTTTGTGAAAGAAAGGAAAGATAAAGGCAAGCATGTAAAGGTCGAAGTCACAAAGGCCTATGAAAAAATGTTGATTAACAACTTATTGGGAGAATAATTATTAAATTTGGATTTAATCAAGTATTACTCGAGTGGATCCACCAATGTTTCTCAATTACCTATTTAGTTGTCCTAACTAATGGGGGAACTACAAATTTATTTTACATTACAAGGGATCCTGTGCAAGAATGTCATTTTCACTCCTTAGTGTTTATGGTTTGGTATGACAACTATGCAAAGCCTTAATTGTAACAAAATCCTATCATTGAGTAAAAGGGTTGAATAATTCCTTTAGCATAGATTCTAGTTGTGCTTTAAAGTTTGTTGATGATGTCCTAATTTTTGGAAAGGTTAATATTGTAGAAGTTTAAAGAAATTATGGGCATAAACTAATTTAAGAGCATAGGTTAGTATTGTAATTTAGGAGCATAAACTATAATCGAATATCCCTTATAAAAGAATTTATAAAGTTATCTCCAAGTCAAGATAAGCCAAATGTTGGATATGGTGTAGGGAAGGAAAAGTAAAAGATATTATCTGTCAAGGCAAGTTCAAGGATGAAGAGGAATATCTTAAATATCACAGGTTTGAGGAGGATGAACTCCCTACCATATACATTAGATTTCCTCTATCTAAATAATTCCATGGAAACAAAGATTAGAGGTGGATTTTAAACAAGTTAAATATGGTGTTATCCTCACAAAGGACTAATAAGTACTTAAGCTTGTAAGAAAAAGTGGTTTTATCTTAATTTATTCTTTTGGTAATCCCTATCTGCCATAACTCAATTCTACTAGTTTCATGAATGACTCTAGCGAATATAGAAAACCTTTTTTAAGGTTTATGGAATGACCTTTTATAAGGTGAGAAAAAATGGTGTCTTTTAGATTAGAGGAAATTTGCCATTCCCAAATGAGAAAGATGCAAGGGAATATTAAAAGAATACACTTATTCAATAATGCACCTTATGACAATGTGTATTATAGATTCGTTACTAAGAAGGAATTTGAATGGAGAAAAACTCTTAGAGCCAAGTCCCTTAATAGAAATTTTCTAGAATGGTCCAGGTATTTTAAATATTCCGAAATACTTGAGTATTTTAAATAAGATGATGAACTGCAAATACCCCTTGGATGGGGTGACTTGTGCCAAACATGGTGGGGGGGGGCAAGGTGTCACCACCCCATGTCGCAATAATGGGGGAGGTTCACGTCCCTCCCTGTTGTTAATACACACTTATGCGATCTTCACATTCATCTTTGGGAATAGACGACAGACTAGTGCGACATGATAGACAAGTGGCTCAAGACTCTTTTACATACCATTCCAATGAAGCCAATTAATTTTGAATTGAATAAAGATAATGCCGAGACCATCTCCTTAGTTAGTGGCGAGAGAAGTATGTTAATAGTAGCACTTGGATAATTTGGTATGTAGTTCTTTCCGTATATCATTTTGGGATACAAGAAGGAAATTCTCAAAGCCTAGTTGGCCTTCTATTTTGGAAATATAGGAATAATGTCCAGGCTGCTAGCAATTATGTGGCTTGGGTTTGAAGGTATAGAGGTAGTAGCGCAATTTTTAGAATTTCTTTGTAGATTCAAACCGCTTATGCAATATTCTAAAACAAAAGACTTGAATCTACTCTACTCATCAACGAAAACAATTAATCAATTGAGAAATCACAACATAAACATGAGACAAAATTCAATCACATATGCTCATAGATTTATCTATGGGGAAATTTTGCTGCTCAAACCCCCTTCCAATCTGTATAATGCATTAGATTAGAAAATAAAGAAGAAATACAATGTTTGTTCAACCTGGACAATCTCTGCACAAGTATAATCTACCTCACGGCCTCCTAGACAAGCTCTGGTAAGTGTCTGGTCAATACTTAACCAAATCCAAGTCTACCCAAGTCCCTATTTCCTTAAGTTTTTTCCTTGGGAATGAACCCCCTATTAAATAGGAAATTCCTCATCTAAAACCGCACAATCCCTATAGGCCCTTCTCTGATTGCATGCACCACATGTACAACTCGGAAAATTATACAACTGATATTACATGGCCCTTGAACTTCAATATCAACTGGGTAACTTGAATTTCATGCATGCATGAGTTAATTATGGTTGATTTATCAGTTAACTAGTTGAACACATGAAGTTGCACCCCACTATTAGACCTCCTTCTAGTTCCTCCAATAGTTGGAACTAGTTTAACTAACAGTAACTCAGTTTAACTGAATTAAACTATTACAACTCAAATTAAACTCAACCTAGGCTCCTAAAATTTAGGAACCACTCTACATGACTCAAGTTAGCTCCTGAACTTGAATTAATCAAGCCAACTAAGTGAAATTAACTTAGTTAACTCATTCTCATTGTCTTGGGATGTGGTATTACAAGTTTATCCTAATTTAATTCAAGGGAAAATTAAATTAGGATTTTATTATTGCAATTTTCAACTCCACGCTCATTCCAAATCACTCATTCTCAACACTTTTTCCCTCAATGACCGTCTCAGGTGGCTTCTTTGATTTGATAGAGCACAAGCTCCTCCTTGCCAATAGAGCACTTCCTCTAGTTCTTCCTTCTCTGCATACTCAGTCTCTTCTCCAATGGGGTTACGGGGCAATTCACTGGAGCACAACTAACACAAAGAATATAAGGGTTGGCGAGAATTTTTGTATTGTCTATGGGTTTTTTTCCTGTTCGTTAAACTTATGGTCACTTTGTTTGAAAGTTTTTGTATTCATCATCTTTCGTGTTGGATCGAATATATTATGATTATGATTGCATTGTGCTCCCTCCCAACCAACATCATGGGTGTTAAAGGAAATCCTTGTTACTTTTTGGTGGGGTTTGAAATTTGGTCTTTGGCTTGGTTACTTGCTTTTGGTTTGTATGTTTCTACTTCGAGTGGACACAATATAGTGGGGAATTTTCTTAGGTTTAGATTCAGTCTGGAACTTCTTCTCATTCTCAAAGTAATATCTTCATTGTCTTTTATAATATTCTTTTGTAGCCTTGTTTACCTCCATGGATAGAGGCATAATTGTAATCAAGAGCACAAATAATGGTCTCAAGCTAAATGGAAACCTGATGGGAACGTATACCACTAGGTGCATCAACATCAAAGGTAATAAAACTAGACTCTGAGGGTTCGACCCCTCCGATAGCAATCTACAAGTTTGTACGTTGCTAAGGGAAGTTCTGCAAAACCTCCAAGGAAGACATGGCACATGGTGCTTAGGCAAGGTCCTCAAAAATATTATAATGTTGGGTAGCTCAAGAATTAAGGTTGTGTATTGAATTTCAGACTACACCCTTAGGTGGGCAGTATACTGGTTTTATAGGCTTATTTAACATAAGAGGTCTAAGAGAAGCAATAGTGGTGTCAGAGTCCTTAGGAGCAGAACTCGACTAAGGAAGGTCATAGGATTTCGCTCATGTAGTCACATTAAGCTCTTCCTGACACATAAGGATTAATGCATTAGTAGCAACAACATGAAATTATGGCCCCCCATTGCCCCCTTCAGGAGGTTGAGGAGCCTGTGCAACCATTTGTTGTTGTGGTTGGGTGGGGAATGAATGAGTCAATACAACTAGTTGTTGGGTACTTGTTGGTGGTGTAAGCATATGATGGACTTCATCCATATGCGAGCACTTGTGAGTTAATGCTAACCTTGACAATTTTTTCAAGGGAAATTAATCTTATGATGACATTCACTCGTGCATCCACCTTGAGTAGGTTAGGTTTGTTGATTCTCCTGAGCAGGTTTATTCTTTTGTTTATTCCTTTCGTTTTTTTTTTTTCCAGGTTGCTAATTATTCTTAAGTGACGTGGACTTCAGCGTAAGAACCTTAGTGGACTACTCAAAGCAAGTGGGTGCTTGTGTAGAGCTAGGGGCACTTGCTAGGGCTTTAAAACTTACCATCATTTGCCTTAGCTAAGCAACTAATTGGATTAGGGTATCAGAGGAGAGAGAACCAATCACTCCATCAGAGTGTGGTCTAGGTTTAGGTCGTTGTGGGTTTGTTGAAGGGTGAGGAGCATTGGGAATAATCTTATATAATGTGCCCACTTGAGAATAAATCAAATCTAGGTGTTGAGCCCGTAAAATGGCTTTCTCCTCTGTAGTTTCCCCAATCATACTAACATCCTCGACAATATGAGGTTGAAGGGATTAGGTGAACCAATCTCAAATAACATCATCAGGGAGTCTAGTCTATACTAACCTCTTACGTCTTCGCCACTCATGGATATGATCATAAATGTGGGTGGCATCATCTTGTTTAAAATTGGACAAAAGGTTAGTTATGAGATCCTACCTCATAGGTAATTGAAAATGATTCAAGAAATTTCTGGCTAAGGAAGAAAAGTCACTATAGGATTCCCTATCAAGTTCTATGTACCATTTAACAACATCCCCTGTCAGGGTACACTATAAAATTCTCAACTTCATAGAATAATCCACCAAAGAATTCGATGAACACCATAGATGGAAGGTGGTGATGTGTGTAGAAGGATTTTCTCGAGGTTTCCCTTCAAACTTAGGAATATCATATGGTAGCTTAGTAGGCATAGGTAGCCACCGAGGATCATGATGGATGGGATCATTGGTCAATTTTTCCAAATCAAGTAAATCAAGAGGAATTGAGAAAATGAATTTATAATTGGCCATATGGATCATAAGGGTTGTAACCCCCAGAAGGACCATAAGGTCCTCCCATCTCATAATGAAAAGCAACAAGATTAGGACCAAGGTTATAGTTCATCCAAATATTTTGATATCTTGGGTCAGGGGATGAGATGTAATGATTATGTCCTCCATGGAAAGTGCCCTCAAATAAAAAAGGACCCCCATAGGCTTGGTTTCCCATAAGGTTGTACCCAACACTAGAGAAGAAACCTCCTTGTGCAGAAGCACCGACATAAGTATGAGAAGTCATAAGGATAGAAGTTTTAATAGGGACAATGCCCCTAGGTATACTAGACCCCCAGAGAAAAAGGAATCTCTAGAGAAAAGCGTCCCTCCAAACATAGAACTCAACCTATGTTGAGATGTACTGCCACAAACAAAATTGACCCCAGACTGACCATAGGCAACAAACGATCCTCCCATCATTTTTCGCGAGGTAAAGATCCTCATACCCAAGCTAAAAATTGTAGGTTGAGATAAACTAAGAGTAAATATCCCAGTTCATGTGGGTTGACTAAAGCTTGGCCCTATTCCAAATGAAAATCTAGAGAAAGGCAATGGCACAGAAAAAGACGAAAAACTTGACGAGGTCACAAACATGACTTGTGGAATGCCCCAAGCAAAAGTAAGAGGTGTAGACGGAGGTATAAACCCCACCATATTGAGTGATGATAAGGATGACATGACAATAGAGACTGCTACTTTAGAAGGTAAAGTGGGACCTACCCCATTTATGGAAGAAGAAATGTTTTCACTGGCCATGAAAGGGACTCGTACGTAATGAGGCTCGCTACCTTCAAGTCTCATATGCACTAAAGCTAAGCCGAGAGGGTCAGTCAAATGTGGATTAAAATGTGGCAAGGGACTTTTTTCGATTACCTCAACAATCATAGAATCCTCCTCCCTAGGATCAAGGTTATCCCCCCAAAACTCAGTATGGTATGAGTCTTTTAATGTAGAGATTAACCTACGTCTACATGTTGGTGGACCCTCCTCTTCAGGAGGAAGGTTGAATAGTCTATAAGAATGACAATTACTTTGCTCAACCAAAATGAATATAATTTATTATCCAATTAAGTTAGTCAAACACTCTTATGACCAAACTATGACTTAGAACAAACAACACTCTGTAAAAGAATCCCTAAAGGTAAGCACACACAAACCAAGAGGTATAAGAGGGATCTTCTAGCTGGTGGAGACTTCTTGATTAGGGCATAGGTAAATAGTGAAGATGTGGTTGGGACAATTATAATAGGGACTTGCTTAACGACCCTTTTAAATATGGTCAAAGCACCCTTATTAGCTATGTGGTACCCCTAGGAGGGTTGAGCGAGTATGCCTAAAATCGACACTAGGAATAGAGAGGACGAACCCCTCCCTGTCACACTATGTAAAATATCCTAAAGAAAGGAAATATGGTTACCACTAACAATAACACATCCTCGGCGGACAATCATCAGCCAAATTCACACACAAGGGTAGGAAAAAAAAGGGCTCTGAAATCCCCTTGAGAGATCCCTCAATTCGAGGTGTACTCCTCTCAAGTGGCCCCCAAGTGCTACATCAAGAATCCTAATAACATCATTTGTAGTACATGCAAATTCTGCAATTTGCACCACTGAGTCTAACAAATCGGGTTATGTCACTCCATTAGCCTAAAGTGTGACCTCGTGATTGACCCTTGTGTTAAAAGGGCTTTTTAGATTGTGCCATTGAAAATGGATTTATCCTCCCTACCTCAATATGCTAAGTTTGTTTCCTAGTATTGGAGCGATTTACCTCACGCTCCTAGTGATCCAAGTTATCTTTTGTTTAGAGATGCATTAAAAGAATTACATATACAGTTTGTAGCTTAACCAAAGAGAAATCTTTAAATGTGCACATGTGAGAGAAAGAAGAAGAAGCACATAAGAAGACAAGAAGAAAAGAACTTGATAACGGAGTTCGTCTCTCCTGGACTACGTCTCCAGGCCTTGCTCAATCAATGGGGAGGCCTTCATTCATTAAAATGGCATCAAAAGAAGTTCATTCATCAGTTACAAAAATGGAGCATTATATCTCCATGCTGAAAAATGCCTGAAAATTAGAGAGCTCTGTTGCAGAAACCGACACTACCATTGGATTCCTGTCGCTGAGAAGTGCAAAATCAATATAAAGCTTTCCCAATTATTAGACTAGACCAAAATCACCCTCTTGCAAAAATTCTGCTTAGGCAAGGTTCCACCAGTGTTTCTGAGTGCTTAGGGTTCTGCCACCTTGTCTCAAAATTCGTGCTCGTTGATCTCCCCCTTGAAAATGGTAAAAAAATGAGTTTATATAACTTAAGGCAGATTTGACCACAATGTTGTTATTGTTTATTTTTACCAAACCCCATTTTAAAATAACCATTTACGAACTTCCTAAAACCGTATGCCATATATATATAAAATATATATTTCTTTAACTTTGATTGGGGAGTGGACCCATACTCCATGGAACCGCACTCGCCCACCCTACGGAGCATGCTTTTACTTAGGCTGTACGTTGGTTATGTGGGGGCGGCGGAACCACCACGTGGTTGCCCCCACCCACCATATCTGCATGCATATCTTTGCAATATCCTGTTTACCATATGTCGCCATGTATTGCCTCCCTTATACGTTGGTCTTCACTTCAACCATAAACTGTGTTGGGATAAGGTTTATGGGCTTTATATGGATTACAAACTATAATATTTCTCATACGTTGGTTTTGTTATAACCACTTCCACATTGGATTGTTTTGTTTAACCAATCTTACCATATGTTATATGGTATTAAAGTTTTGTTGAATAACATAACCATATCATATGGTTTTATGATATGGTTATT
>APFE031228891.1:3872-23249 GCA_000404065.3 Pinus taeda | reverse complement strand
CACACCGGGCAGGTCCGATCATCGGAACCTCAATTCCCACCACCGGGCAGATCCGATCTGCTACCACCGAGCTGATCAAGGATCTCAATTTGCCACCACCGGGCAGATCCAATCTGCTACCACCGAGCTGATCAAGGATCTCAATTCGCCACCACCGGGCAGATCCGATCTGCTACCACCGAGCTGATCAAGGATCTCAATTTGCCACCACCGGGCAGATCCAATCTGCTACCACCGAGCTGATCAAGGATCTCAATTCGCCACCACCGGGCAGATCCGATCTGCTACCACCGAGCTGATCAAGGATCTCAATTCGCCCCCATCGGGAAACACCTGTAGCCACTAAGGCTCTATAGATGGTTTCTGGTTCACCACCAACCATCACATTACAGTGACAAAAGATGGTTTCAGGCTGACCACAAACCATTACAAAGTGGTTTTGAGATCACCACGAACTTTCAAATGCCTTAGAAAGGCTTACATTTCAACATTGGAGTTTCTGGTACATACAATGACTATTACAATAATATGTTAGGGAGTCTATTCCACAAACCACACTAAGTCAAACACATATCTACTTTGCTGTCCATCATAACCATTGTCGCTGCTTCATTACCTCATCTATGAGAGGTCCACCAGAACACAGGCACTCACAGCCCCACGAAGAGGACACACATTTTCCCTTCAAGAACAATTTTCAAGCATACTACCTCATGCTTGCTAACAATCTGCAAGAGGATCTCGATCATCCTTCAATCTCTGATGTAGCTATCATGTCCTCTCATATCTGGTAATGAATCATTCCTGCAAATAGATTTGTCTATTGTTGGAATGGCAAATTCCAACATAGATTTACACTAGTGACACTAGTTTTCCAAGCTAAATGTCACAACAATCTAATTCTTTTAACCGGATTTACATAAATGCATTTACATGTTAAGTTGATCAATCCTCAACATGAAGCATAATAACTTACGAAGACAATTTATTTCATCAAAAGAGATATGTTGTTGCCAATCAAGACCACATTTGCAGACGACCCTCCCGAAAGCATAGAAAACAGAAACAACAACTCTCACGCTTTGTAAATTCCAACATCAATCTGAGTTTTAACCTTAAATATGAGTATTCCTTCGGGGTTCCAGCCAATATACCACTCCTGTAACGATGGCATAAACATGTTTTTCGATGTTACAGAGGGTGTATCTCATTCTAGTCTTCTACAATCGACCGAATTGCTTGCAGATCCCCCATCTTATAATAACCTTCATGCCCAAAGTTCCAATTTCATCAACATCTGCATATTTGAAACCCTGGTCAACTATCAGGACCATTCAGATATTAATCCTTCTCTAATGAGGGCATTCTGCAATTCCGATCTCGCAATTCATGGTCCTTCTCGGGATACATTATCACACACCGCTCAGACGGATAAAAGGTGGAACCACAGTTTGATTGAAAAACAGAGGTGGAAGGAGATGAAAGCGCTCTTTTCGAGGCTGAGAGCGTTACTTCCAAAAGAAAATCTTAGGGGAAAACATGCAGAGTCAGATCAATTTTCAATGTCTCATTACCACAAAAGAATTTAGATAGCCACATAATACCTCGCCGCAGAGCTTATATTCTGCATCCAACAAGTGCTTCAATGCAAATTCCAGATGCCGAGTCCACTGATCAATGTACTCGTCCTTGCCCAGAACACTGATGAATTCTTCAGAAAGCTATAGCCATCCCACTTACCGCTGCTCCAGTAAGGCACAAAATTCCGCCAAACTAGCACAAACTCGTTGAATTTAGCAGTACCAGAATCCGTTGCCGTTTTCCACGATGTCAGGCTCTGTCCATAACGAATCTTCATATGATAAAATTGGCATTTTAACGACACTCGCAGCATGAGGCTGAGGGAGATGCCCCAATTCTTGATCGTGATCCTGCCCCTCCTTTTGGGACAACGGCGCCGCAGGCGCGCAACCATTCACACCATTATTTCCCCACTCTCGTAAGCCGCGCTTGTCCTGCACATGGGACAAACGGAGCGCTTTGAGAGCCACGCATCGACGCAATGCACATGGAAGACGTGGGCACATGCTGGAATCACGCGGCACCAGTCACCAATCTGGAGTGGCTCGAGGCATACCGCGCACTCGTTCTGCGGAGTCCGCTCTTCTTCTTTCAGGCATTCGAGTGTGGGCAAACGCTGGAGGTCAGCCTCCGAAAGGCCCTGTTGCTTGGGAACCTTGCTGTTCTCCTCAAACTGTCGCTATCTACGCCTCTGATGCATAGACACATAGGAGACAAGACAGAGATAGAACGCCACGAGCATGGCCATACCAGCGCAGAACAGCAACAGGGACACCACAATGGCTAAAATCATTCTCTCTCTAATCTAATTGCAGATTGATTATAAAAAACTAATCCTCAAAACCAGATCACAGAGCAGCAAGATCTGACATGGGAGGGGAGGCAATTACAACAGGTGGATCTTTTGCTCCAAAGACGGAACTACCAGCGACAATACAATTTGCACCAGCAGCAGACGCTTGGTCAATTGTAGATGGGCCTAAACCGCCATCAACCTCAATATCAAGAGTAGGATACTTCCGCCGTAGATCATGAACCTTATCCATCATATCTGGCATGAATTTCTGCCCTCTGATTTTTACACGGTTTCTATCGCTGCTGTTAAGCGAAGAAGAACGAGCATAGCATAATTCTCCCACTGAAGCAGACCTTTAAAACAACAGTCATGTATAAGGTATTATTCCTCGGCTCGAAAAAGGAAACAAAAACCCACACGCAACCACAGATCCAGAACGAAAGCGCAGGTTCCAAACTGGTGCCCACAGGCTAGCAATAGTCAACGCATTATGGTCCGGCCTCCTCCGATCTGCAATCGATGCCACGATCTCTGAACAACTTCCTCACGCGGCTGCTCCATATAGGACAATTGCAAAATGATGCAACAATCTCTTCAATCCCTCGCCTACATGAGCCAAATATTGGCCTGAATTCATATCATAATTTAACAACTGATCAATCGAGATAAAGTTCGGCAGTATTACAGGTTTTATATTCCGGTCCATGACAACTAACATAGTAAAGAAATATAAATCAGGGAAAAGATACTGTCTACATTGATTGTATTGGCTTCTACATTAAGTTTAACTCATCTGTCAATCTTATGACCCACGATACATCTCATCAGGTCTCTGCAATGCCAATTCTCCAGCCTGACAAAATAATGGACATCCACGGAATGAGGTAAAGCACCGTTGTATTTCTGCAGCACGAGGGTACAACACTAATTCCGTACAGGTATCTGCATATTCTCATACAACTCATACATGAACTTTGTCAAATCATCTCACTGCCTTTCATAACGCAGACTGACGCAGCCCCCAACGCTAGGAGCTGAATTCTCGCACCTCCTAACTGTGACCTCCTCCAGGCATACGAATCAAAATCAACACCTTTCTGGCAGATCGCTCATTACCCAGACAACTTTCGATGGACAAACAAGTAATGAAATTCTACACTCAATTATTTTCCCTCAGCCCAGGAGGGGCCAGGCCCTCACAGGCTCTGATACCAAGATAAAATTGCACACACCAATATATTTTCTATTAATTAATGAATGAAGAAATTACAAGATATTTATACAATTAATAGTCTCAAGATAGGAATTCTATCTTGGACGTACACTAGTGTGGTTGAGAGATTCTCTCAACCACACACTAAACTAGAGAAAACTAAATCCCTATTATATAGGAACAAACTCCTCAAATGGAGAATTATAACCATAAACAAGTAGGAATTAATTATTTCCAACTAATACACCATTAAATGGTAGCCTTGAGTGGTGAGTATAGTATTGAAAACAAACAACACAAGTAAAGGAGAATCAATGCAATTAAAGCCAAGTATGCAAATTGTTTGTCACCTTGATAGATTAATCTCATGTTACAACTAATTACATATTACATGTTAATGGCTTGTGTGATCACCAAGATGTGTCACATCATATCAGATTTCGGAGTACTCAAACTTCATTTACTATCTACAGCTGAAGTTTATAATCATAAATGCAACCTCGATTCCGTTTACACATATATACCCTGCCATGTACGTATTCACATCAATATGTAATATAAATTTATGAAATGGTTACACAATCAAGGAGATAACCTTGGCACATTGCCACCCCTTTTAATATTTATTCCACCACATAATTTTCTTCACATGCAGCATACAAGAATGCACCATATGAACTTTATCACATGACCTGAACATAACAAGAACGACCCTCAATCTTGTAACAATATGTCATTCATTTGATTTAAAACATACCTTGTATCTTCCATAGAGCGCCAACCATATTCGATAGCGCAAACATAAAACAGACCACATAACACCATATTAACATCATATGTTTATATATATAAGGATTCTACCATATGAAAAGGGTTTATAAAGGTGTATTGTCCCGACTACCGTAATCAAATTTAACCATACGAAAGTATATGCCATACCATTTGCATGTTTTGAAATGGTATATAATTACAAACATGTTTTTAAACATTGCATCATATAAGTGTAAGTTCATGTGACTTTCATATCTATTGAGCTCATAGCGAGGATTTTTCCTCCATCTTGAAACGTTCATTTGTCATATTTTTTTGCATAGGGTAAAGAATATTTTTAAGGTAGGGTCTTACATACTAGTTTTAATGTTGATTATATTTTCAAAATTTATGTTTTAATTTTATTATCAAGAAGATGGGAAGACACTTGAAATAGCTTGAGAAATTGTTAAAATATTAACGAGAGTCAACATTGGCGACTCTATAGGGTGGTTTGCATAATGCAAACCATAACTCAAAAATCTATGTTTATAGAAATGAACAATTTAGACTGGAAGTGAGTAGGATGTAAGTTGTCACTGGGTAAAGAAGCAAGGGATGTGAGAAGTGAGACGAAGAAGACAATACCTAAGGTGATCTATCACAAGTAATGATAAGGTCAGATAAAGCTTCTTTGCAATCTAACTCTTGGATAAAAGAGAAGGTTCCCTTGTCCCTGAATTAAAAAGTTTTTTGATGACATGTTAAATATGTTAGCATATTAACCTTATAGATAAATATAGCATAGAACACATTATACTAGAGAAGGTGTTGCTGTCTTATTAAAAATAATTTCGAAACTATATTTAAGGCATGACAATAAATTGGCCTTATCAAAATCAAACAGAAAGTAAGGTCCCGTAAAAAGTATAAGACAATAAGCAGGATAACAAAGAAAAAAGCATTAAACTTGATCAATGTTGTTAACCAAAAGAAAAAATAGAACTACAGAAAACTAAATCAAATTGAAAATGCATATAAAAGAAATCAAAAACCAAGAAAACAAACTGAAGAAAAGTAAATAAAATAAATATTTACAAGTATGAGTGATGATTTTGATGATTTATTCTTTCACTACCTCTACATATGGCTTAAGATGAGAGCCATTCGTAGTGTACATCATGATACGATCATTTTCATCCTTTAAGAGATAGGAATTAGGTCCGACAACTGTAACGATATTAAAAGGATATATCTATAATTTATGAAATTTGTGATGCTAACCCTTTTCTACATGTGCAAAGTCCCATAATAGTACTTTCTGATTGAAAATGAAGTTGACAGATTTAGATTTCTTATCATAATAATCTTTCATTGTTTGCAATATACATTTTAAATGATCAAGAGAGTGATTGCGTTTTTCTTCAAGAGTTAACAAAGCTAACACTCTTTGAGGAATATTAATAGAGTTAAGGTATTCAGCCTGCATGGACAGACGTAATGAGGTCAATTCAAGTTAAACATGCATGACTGCCTCTTGCACATATACAAGATGGAAAGGAGAGGTGTTGGTAATTGATTTCACGATTATGTTATCAACCCATAATGCATGCTTTAAAAAATTGTGCCAATTACAAGGATTATAACTTATGATCTTCTTTAGAATTCAGATCAGGTTTTTATTCATAGATTCAGCTAACCCATTATCTTGGGGGTAATAGGTAGAAGAGGTCGAATGTTTAATCTTGAATTTGTCACAAAACTCAGTGAAATGTGAAAAAATAAAATCTAGGCCATTATATGTGATTAAATTAAGCGGGATACCAAATTGAGATAAAATGTTATTCTACAAAAATTCAAGAACTTGCTCATCTCAAGCATTTTTTTATGTAACAACTTCTAACCACTTTGTGAAATAATTGGTGGAAGTGAGTATGAAGATGTGCCTTGCAGATGAGGGAGGATTAATTGGCCCAATTAAATCAAGGCCCCATTTTGAGAATGGGAATTCAACTATAATGGGTTGCAGAGGCAAGGAATGGAATTTCTCTTTACCAATAGATTGTTAACACTCTTTGTAACTCTGCACAGATTTATATGAGTTTGAAAAGATTGTTGGGAAATAATAGTCACATCTCAAAATTTTATGTGTTGTGGATTTGGCCCTAGAGTGACCACTTATGTGCACCCCTCCACGAGTGGAACCATGAGACTATGCTAAGATAACATCAACAGATTCATCATTGACATAATGTAATAACAGACCAGGGAAAGATCTTCGAAAGAACATATTATTCAAAATTAGATATTTGAAGATTCCAAGTGCAATATTCTTTTTTGAGTTTTGTCAAGATGTTCATGAATTTTTTATTTTATTTTGTAAATAAAAAATTATGTCCTTATACCAGGGGTGATCTGTGATATCGATTTGTTGTTCACTGATAAAAATCATAACAAATAATGATTCATCATCATTGTCTGGTTCACAAGGTTTAGGGTAGTTGGTCAAGTGAAGCGCCAAATTGCATACCTTTATTGTTTTGGTAGTGGTGATTTACAAGTCATGTTCTTGAATTTGGCAAGCCAATGAGCAATTTTTTCCTTAAAGATAAGTTTGATAAAGAAAAAACTTAACAACTAGTAACGAGACTCTTACCTTTGTATGCTTGCCTAGTATATAGCGTTGAAATTTCTCAATTGCTTTAACAAGAGAAAATGCATGTTTTTCAATGAAAAGATATTTGAATTCATCATCAGAAAGGCTTTGACTCATAAAAGCAATTGGTTGTTCCATTCCTTGATCTTTTTCCCGCATAAGGATACCATAAATGGGTTCCTCTGTAGCATTATTGTAAATAGAGAATCCTTGAGATGGTTTAACCAAAACTAGAACGGAGGCAATGACTTCTTTTATGGCAAGGAAAGCCCTTTGAGAAACATCATCCCACTTAAAAACATGATCTTTCTTTATTATATTATGAATAGGTTTAGTTATTTTAGAAAAATCAACGATAAAAATGCAGAGAAAATTTACCTTTCCTATGAAAGATTGGACTTCCCTTTTCGAATTAGGAGGAAGGTTTTTAGTTGCTTCAACCCTTTCTGGGTCAATGCTAATTCCAACTTCAGAGACAATTTGTCCAAGAAGCTTACCAACAGTGACCCCAAACACAAATTCTTCGGATTTAGGGATATACCAAGTTTTCTACATCGAATAAAGACTCCCCCTTAAATGCTTAAAATGATCTTTACAATACTTGGAATATATCATCATATCATCGAGATAGATCTGGATGATTTTTTTGATAAGGTCATGTTGATGGTGCTGGATGCTGCCGACATTGTAAGGGGATCTCCACGATGTGAAGTCCCAATTACACCTCACACCGTTTGGTGTGGGAGTCCCATCCGATCATGCGGTTTGGCCAACGTTGGAATGGTTTTCTAGGATATGACTTCGGTTACAATCGGACATAAGATAGTACAACACCTCTTTGGGTCAGCAAGAATGTGAGCTTTGTGAGACACTCAATGTAAGGTGTACGAGGGAGACTTGCAGGGATGGTAAGGGAAACGAGCCACTGGTTAGAAAAGTAATAGTATTATCCTAAATTTGGAGCTGGGGATAAAGAGAAAGACTTGTTGAGTAACTATAGATTAGTCCACAAAATAAACAACAATCGTTAAAATGCAACAACGTTCATTCACTAATAGCCATAACTAAGCAAAGAATTAGTTCATTAACCTATCATGTAAATAAAGCAACATATACCATAAACATAACCAGAATAGTCCAACTATATCTACGATACATGTATGAAAGAATGTCGACTCATTAAGCTTATGATTATAAGTGTAAGATCCCAAGTACACTGCCACATGAATGAAACACTATATCCAATAGTGGAACATGAAGCCACGCCTTGCTTCTCCAAAGAATAATTTATCTCCTGTGTAGTACAAGAGAAGCCAAGGCTAAGCCTCCCAAAAATCCCTTTGCTTGAGTTATGAGGAGTTATTTATAACAAACACAATGACCTTTGAGTTTTTCATGAATCTTTGACTTCTATGACTTTTCACATTCTAGCATGCCTCATTACATTCCAATGCATGGATTTTCATATTCCTCATGTGTCCCTTGGACTTCATTGCATAAGAAAATTTATGAATGAGATAGTGGCTTAATAAGACAAACTACTAAAAGGACAAAGACTTGTCAAATGGATAAATCATTTGATTTTTCATGGAGTTCATTTATGATGTAAGTGTACCATGCTATGGACTCCTTTGAGATGTCCTTGATCCTATCTAGCAAGTCCCCTTTGTAGTGCATATTTACCTCCAATGCCTCCGTTAGTATGTTCTTGGAGCTTGACTATACATTATTCCACAACCATGAAAGTTTTCTGTGCACTTTGATTGGTGCAAAGACATATTGTTGAATAATGTCTTTTCTACCTCCAAGCCTTCCCATTTTGTTGCCTACTTGATTTGTTGAATGTATTCCCTAATCTCCTAGAAGATGATCTCCCTGCCTTTGATTGATTCAAGAGATCCAATGGCGGGCATCCCATGCTTCTATGTAAGAGACTAAAACCCATTATGTAGTCGGTTGTAGGTAGCCATAGTGTTAATTGATTGTGCTCCCAAATGCAAGTAATTATGTACGTGGAGTCTCGACTGAACTCTATTTATTTCAACGAATATTTTATCCCTCTTATCCAAATGTTGCATGGCATCTGGATATTTGGCAGTCCATTCCTACATCTTGTCAGTTGTTCTGTTTGCTATATTAAGGTGTTCACCACTTCCCATGCATTCTTCTGAATGCCAATGAGAGGAGCCATGACCCGTTGTGTAAGTATCATCTCATCATATAGTTGTGCCATAATATCCTCCATTGGACTTAACTCTTCTTGCATGGTTGACTGCCATTCTGCGGTATTGAAGCTCTGTGATGACAACTGTTGGTTATCTGATGCAACATGTTCTACCATTTGCTTCACTGCAACAAGCTTCCTTCTCAACCTGACATTCTCATATAACAAGTACTTTGAGTTGTCATGTACCGTTGTAGCGAATGCAACATTTACTTCCATAACTGCTCCTAGATTTCTTCTAGTGTTAGAGGTTATCAACTTCTCTGTTGACATCGAGACTAGATTCTGGGGATCCTGTGAGAAGTATCTATGCCTTTGCTGCATGATCCTCTTCTTTAGTTGATCAAACGTTACACTGCATATGTCCATGACTCAGTCTGCTAGTGGAGGTGTAATACCCATCTCTCCAAATGGAAGATGACAGCCTGTGAGGGGGTGTTCCTCTAGGGTACTTGTCTCATCATCCATGGGTTGGATAGTGTCTTCTTCCTCAAACTGTTCCTCTTCCAACTCTTGAGTCAATTATTCTTCTTTCAGCCTCTACGCTGCTTCCTCCTCCAGGGACTGCCTCTGCTTCTCTTGTTCTACATGTCTCCTCTCTTCTTCTTCTACACATTGCTTCTCAAGCAACTCATCCTACTTCCCGCTCTCCTCCTCCTCCTCCTCTTCTTCTCCTTTCTTCCTCTCCAGATTCATTTGAGTAGCTCCTATGTTTAAAGGATCAACCTTCCATTTCCTCCTACTCTTGCCTGATGAATACATGGTCCTTTTCCTGGGAGCCATCTTCTTTACTTGAGGTGTTATTTCCTCCTCCTCCTGCTCCTTCTCCTATGAGTCCTGAGCTGGTGGATTGTGGGGTGAACTGGCATCCAAATTTGGATGTGTCATTCTGGCGTTATACCAATTCTTTATCTTTTCATCTTTGACTTTGGACAATGATGAATACCATGTGTTATGACTAATTCTTTGACAATGCTGCCTAACAATTCACTTGGGATCATATGCATGGAAATACTTGGTGGCAAAGTGTAGGCAATCCAACTCTTTTATCTAAGTTTTCATTTCCTTCTGACTCTTTAATTCATACAATTTAATCCTAGATGGAAAAATAGGCCAAGGGGATTTCTTCCTATTGTGAAGAATTCTTGATAATTCCTTGTCCAATTGAATTTCCACTTCTTGCATGACCACCTTGATTGTCACATATTGTGGCATAAGATGAGGGGTTGTTTGAAATCTGAAGCATCTGATGTATGTGCCCTTAGGAGTTGCAAACCAGTCCGTAATATCTTGAAGTGGCTCCTTCACTTGATTAGTCATGCATGGCGGATCAATCTCAAATATCATATGAAAGATGGTTGTAAAGAAGTGTTCGACCAATCTATCATATGCGCCTTTGAAGCTTCCTTCTTATAACACCCTGGAATGGAAATACACTGGGAACTTCTCTTCAGGAGTTTGGTTCCAATAGAGTTTTTGGAACACGTGTTGAGCACAGATCCCATCTAGTAGAAATGCAAACATGTAAAATTCTGGTGCTTGGTTCACTTGTAAAGATGCTTTGGCCTGCCCCACTTGACGTTGCAATTCATATGATGATATATCTGCCCAATTGAAATCTTTACCACGTGCCACCAACAGATTGAGCGTATATATCCATTTTTCTTGGAATGCCTCAGTGTTCTTGCACCCAAACATATGACAATAAATAACCATGAAGTACATATATATGTCTCTGAGAATCTTTGTTGGATATATTGCAGATGGGCAATGGTGAAACTTGGCAGGTTCTTGACACCATGATTTGATAACTTTGCCTGTGCCAAGGGTAGCCCATCTTGTGTAGAAGTTGTCATTTGCATATTCTTTGGGCTTAAATATCTTATAGTATGTCTGCATATCCTAATCATAATAGGTAGCGAGCGGACTGCCACTCTCACCATGAAGCACAAGGTTAGAGTCATCCACGTGTGTGATGATCCATTCAATAGATCTGCACATGGCATGATCGAGAATCTACATGTGATTTTGTGCATCCTAGACTTCTTAATGTTGATGTACGCATGCACATCTTCTAGGTCCTTAGGAAAATTCTCTTGCATGAATATGTTGTAGATCTTTCTCTAGGCGACCTTTGTATTTTTATCAATAAAACATTGAGTGTCTGCATATATATGAATAATGGGCTTTACAATTTTGATATGCTCATCAACGCTTCCTTATGAAAGTTCTTTAGAGGCTACTTTATGAGGTAGAATGTCTCCAACATATGATGATACAATGACAACACTTGTAGTATGGGCACTTTTTTGTGGAATCACACTCATAATTACAAGATTAACTTAAGACAATTAACTACATAGCAATACTTGTAATTCATGTTCAAAGAGCCATCACAAATGATAGATCTGAAAACTTATGAATGATACATAAAATAACTTGCATGCAAGTAAAATTACACATGCAAACTAGGAGGGTGCACTTTCAAAGCACAAAGGGGGCATGCATGGTGATTCGGGGCTTCATAGTGTGCTCATGCGCTCAAGAAAGAGGCAGAAATCAACTAGGGCGCACTGTCACACCTTGAAGGGTTGAAGAGGTGGGAGAAATGGCTTTTAGGTCTTCCCTGTGCACCCATGCACTCTAGGAGATAACAAGGGTTCACTGTCACACTATAAAGGGATGAAGGACGAGGGAAACAAATATTTGGGTCTTCAAAGTGCACCTATGCACTCAAGGAAAAGGAGGGTGCACTATCACATGCCGAAGGGCTGAATGATGAGGCTTCATGCCTTTGTGATGTGCTCATGTGCTCTAAGGAAAATAAGGCACATTGTATCACTCCGAAGGGTCTAAGGAAAAGGCTTCGTGCCTTCATGATGGGCCTAGGGAGAAAACTTGGTCACACGAGGCATAATTTTCGAGGCTGAAGGAGCTTCAAGCTTAGGAAGCACAATCTACATGTAAAGAGCTTAGAAACAAGTTCAATCAACAATATTCGATACTATGATGAGGATGAGAATGACCTGCAATGCTTTATATCTGTTGTTGTATGCATGGTGGAGGACGAAGGGTTTCAAGAATGTGAAAAGTATCTTACATGCGACAGTGGAATAACACTTGCGAGATGAAGATTCAGTAAGAACACAAACAAAAAAACTGCAAAACAAGTGATTGAAAACAAGCAAAACAATATTTGGGAGTGAAATGATGAAAAACAATGAAAAGTTTGGGCATGCAAACTTACTTGCTGCATTGGTTAATGAAGAGCTTCTTGATTTCTTAGCTGTGCACTCAAATAAGATGAAATGATTATGGAAATAATGATTAACTAAGTTTATTTAAGAAATTAACATGCAAAACTGATTCATGCACAAGTGCCACTCATCGTCGCATGAAAGGATTAGTTAAGGGGAGTTAAGGGGGATCCTATTTTGTAGGAGTGCGCCCTCATGCAACAAGTTGTCTCATGCATGCAATCAGACATGGCACATGTCTTTGACATGAAGGAGTGCATCTAGGTAGGGCACACTTGCTCAGCCTGAATGAATGCGCTTAAGTAGGGCGCACTTCTTCAGCCCAAAGGAGTGCGCTCACTTCAAGAGCATGCCTTCATCAACTCAAATTGTGCTTTTGGATTTTATGAGTGATTGTATTTCCTTTTGCTTGCTTTTACTAATTTTTTGTGATTTTTGAGTGTGTGCATGACAATAAGGCAAGTTTCTAAGTCAATGAAGATTGTGAGTTCAGTTAACCATAAACTTACAAAAAAAAAACACTGCTTATGGTTAAGTGAAGACGAATAAGAAACATTGACTTAGGATGATGTGAAATTAGGATAAAGCACACAAATAACAAATCAAACCACATGAAGACATAAGGGGGCTTGAAATGATAACTAGCGTAGGCTCCAAATTTGACATAGGAAAAAAATTAGGAGGTTCATTGTCACAATGACAACATTTGAGAGATACTAGGAGAACCCCAACTTCTATGAAATGGTTTCATTGTTGGCATAAAGTCTCATTTCTCTAGGAAGTATTGATTCGACCAATGAGTTACCTTCATCTCCCCACTCTACTCGGTTAAAGATATAGTATTCCCTATTCCATTACTCGACATAACACAACATATATAATAAGCCATATTAATATCCTATCAATGTAAGTAAGGGTAATATAGTATGGCAAAATAAAAATTATTAGAGTGTGGGTTTTAAATCTCTAGCATTGCTCCACTACCAACAGGCCTGGACAATACCCCAACAAAGTCACTTCAGGAACACAAATGTTGCTTCGCTACTAGCGAGCCTAGACAATACCCCAATGAAGTCACTTACTTCACCTCCCTGCGCAGGAAGCCTTTCTCTTCTTTCACCCTTTTATTTTTTTCTTCTTTTCATTTCATAGGACTAAGCATAAGCACTTATTATTTTGAACAGGCGGAAGAGGGATCCCTATTAATTGAGAGACACATAGGTTTTTCCTTTAGAGACAGGTTTTAGACCTATGATACTTTAATTGCTAAAAAAATTCCCCTTATCTTATTCTACACAGATAGATAAGCAAGAACACAACATTCATATCAGGACCGAGTGGGGGAATGGGAATCCTAAATATGTACAAGTTTTATGGTTTGCTTACAACTTCTCAGTTGAAGGATCATATTTTCCATCAGAAAATCATTGACTTGAAAGATTTACACCAAATCAAGGAAGATGGTGACTAATAAGCCAAGGGTTTCATGTTGCTACAAATTTCCTTCCACAAAATATTGGTCACATTGTCTCGAAGCCTATGCCAAATATCACTTTGGTGATCACTCTCATGTATGAGAACCTTCACTGGCTGTCCTCTCAATAGATAGAGATCACCTATCCCTCTTCTAATCACCCGCTTCTTGCTCAGATCAATCCATTTTATCCCAACAACCACTTCACCTCCTGTAAATTTGACCTCTAATCCTTTTTCTTCTATGGCTGAAACTGAAAGGAGATTTTTCTCCAACCCTAATACATATAACACCTCATTCACCTCCATGATGCCACCTAAGTCCATCTAAAACATAATACCCCTAGTGCCTTCTACTACATACTTGGCGTTGTCACCAAGGTCCACATGTACATCCCTGGGCCCCTTGGTCATGTTGGTGCAGAATTCTTGAGATCCCTTTATATGACAAGATGGTCCACTTTCCATAAACTAGAAACCTTTCGCAATGGTTCCAAAAAGGTAAGACAATAAGGCAAATTTTTTCTCAAACTTCTGTGCCATCTCCTCCATTTGCACAATAGTTGTTGTAGCAATATTTTCCCTACCCCTTTTCTTGTTTGCACACTGACTGGAAAAATGGTTAAACTTGTGACAAGCAAAGCATTTAACTTCACTCATTTCCTTTTCCTTCTTGTTCTATGAATATCCTCCTTGACTTTGGTTTTGAGTGGCCTTCGCTTTTACCCTTTTCACTTGTGCAACAAGAGTAAGCTCATATTTCTCCTCGGTACCCTTTCACTATCCTCAGATCAATGAGTTCTCCCAGATCTCCTTTAGGATGAATTCATCCCACACAACCAACTCCAATAAGGACATCTCAACCTGATTATTGGTTTTTCTTCCCAGGCCCCAATCATACTTAGTTTCAATTAATCCATCGAGATTGAGTAATATATCTCCCCCTCTTGCCACCCTAAATGTCCTTTTGAACATTGGGAATTAGATAGAATTGGTGTAATTACTCTACGTTTGTCTCAATAGCATAAATACATTCTTTCCACAATAAAAATTTTCACTAGATGGACGAAGGCCATCCCACTTAAATTTTTTAATGGTGATCAATTATTTGTTTCCTAGAATAGAATATTATTTTCAAGTTTGGGGTTCCAATATCACTCATTTTTTTATAGTGGATATTATTTTTTGTCTCTAAAGTTAGATAAATATGCTATGGATAAAGGTATCACTATTAAATATTCTAAAAAGTACTACCAGTAGGGAAACAATTTAATAGATTTGACTAACAAGAACCTTATCTTCATTATGAAAAATATAGTGCTTGATCATCAAAATAATTGGCATAAGTAGTTACCCAATGTGAAATGGGTAGGCCGAGTGACAACTAAGAAGTCATTGAGAAACTCTCCTTATTTCCTTATTTATGGAAAGGAAGTCATCTTGCTTCCCAACATTTTCCTCCCATCTATGCAATTAGCTCAATCAATTAATGAGGAACCAATTAGAGATATTGAAGCAATAATCCATACCTTGTTGAAATTAGAGAAGGAGAGGGAAAAAATTAAAACCAAATTCCATGCCCACCAACAAGTTATCAAATGGTGGCTTGAAATTTTTTTTAGCTACTACTAGAGACTTTGTTATTGGTGATCTAGTATTGAAGTGGGACAAAATTCATTAGGATAAAGGTAAATATACAAAATTTCAACATATTTGGCTTGGAAAATTTCAAAATTCTACGAAATTAGGCCCTTATACATATATTTAACAAACCTTAGAAGGAGAGGTTGAGAGCCTCCCTGTGAACGATCAAATTATAAAGAGATATTTTTTCTTAAATTGATATGATTGGCTTTGTAAATCTGTAATTTTTTTTTACATTGTTTTGAATTCTTAATATTTCCATAGTTTGAAAAACTAAATATTATATGAACTTTTCAATTATTGGTACTATAAAAGATTGGTTATGACTAAATGTTTTTGTCTAGTTAGTGTAAACCCCTTTACTAGAAATAACGATTTTTATAAGAATTGATATTACTAGATATAAGAATTATGTGAATATTTGATATTACCATATTATAAAAGTTATTGTTAGGTTGGAAAATACACATCTTATATCTTATGCAAGAGATCCATTCACCTTGTTTCAAAAAGAAGAATAGAAAAATCAATGGTTGTTAATGGATGGCATATTATTAAGTTAGAATTCTCACAAGAGTAAAATAATTACTTATGAAAGTAACTCTCGTAAAAATGTGATCCTAAAATCAAATAAAAGGAAGTTGAAAGCATAATGTGTGGGAAGTACAATTAAACTTGTCAGGGCCATGTACACTCACTCGCAGCATGACCATGCTTGTATAGTGCTAAGGCAACGTCATTGGGCTATGGATGTGCATGGGCAACGAAAGAATGTTGAGTTAAAGAGAGATAAGGAAAACATGCCTACAATATATCTTGCTGATATTAAGGTTCAAACTTAATACTTCGAATTCAAAATCAATTAAAAATAAGTAATTGCACCAAGTGCCACTCACCAACCCAATATGGTAGAGATGTTGTAATGTTTAACATTTTGACTTGGTCAAAATAACATCAAATAAAATAAAAAACATAAAATGTATAAGTATAAGTATAACTATAATTAACAATTATATCATCTTCGACATAAAAGAAAATGTTCTAAAATGGCTTGTGTTCTACAAGCTCCCATGATAGTTAGGGTTTTGGCCTAGCCGACCCTTAGTTGTGCAAATATACCCATCATCCCCTACATAATTATGAATTTATGTGATTCAATGGTGAAATAATCCTCATTTGAAGGAATGACAACTAGATTTGCAAGTTCTTCCTCTTAGGCAACTCAATCCAAGGTATCTTATAGTGCCATGTTGAAATCCAATTTTTTTCTTCCAATAGTTCAGGAAGCTCTTACTATTAATGTTCCCTTGGGGGATGAAGCCTTCAATTGTACAAATTTTTTTTAGAACAAGGTTTTTTATGTAGATTTAATGGGTTTTGGCCATGGTTGATTGATCTCCATAAGTGGATTTCTGATTTGTGGAAACCTCTATTGATTGTTGATATGAATATTTACCCTTTGGCTCAAGGTTTTTGTTGTTGTCTTTGATAATCGTGAGGATAAGAAGATTATTTCAGATTTCGGGCTTTGGTTCTAGGGTAGTGTTGGTCTCTTCATGTAACCTTGGTCTCCTTATTTTGATCCATTTACGACGATAATCTCCTTCGCACGAGTTTGGGTAAGGTTTCAAACCTTCCTCTACATCTTTGGAATCTTCCTCTATTAACATATATTAGAAATGAAATAGGGAAATTTTATTGTATGAGTTTAGAAACTAAGCATTTCCTTAAGACCTCTTATGCTCGAATATGCATGGAGATGGACTTTAATAAAGGTTTTCCTACAGTGACAAATTTAACAACACCAAATTATGTATGGGTTCAAAAGCTTGATTATGAAAATGTTTCATTTAGATGCTAAGTATTTTATCAAACAAAGCATGTAATCAAGAATTTCCACAAGAAATTGTAGGATAATAGAGTTTGGAAAAATAGTCGGAGGCCCAAATGATGGGAAGTTGCTAAGATAAAACATTATATTGTATACAAGGAAGAAAAGACCCAGGACAAAGATGAAGCAAAAGAAAGTAAGGAAGAAGTGCACATAAAAAATGATCCACTGGAGGAAGCAAAATATCAGTAGGAAGAAATGCATGTGAAAGAGGATCCACCAAAAGCAGAGTCATAGGGAAACTATCAAACCCTTGCGAATCCTGGTTCCTCCATTGAACTCTCTAGAAATAGAAATGAAAAATAAATTTCTTGGATTGATTCGGAAAATGAAAAAAGTGCCAAAGGAAAAAAAGATAACTCACATAAGGGTGACCCCTAGATTCAACAAAAAAAGGATCCAAGTTAGGGAAAAGGGCAAAAACATCTAGCCCAGGAAGATGAGAAGCCAATCAAAATCAAGCAAAAATGTAGTTAAAAATGGAATGTAAATGTATATGGATCTTGAGAGTATTTTCAAAAATATTTAGTTGGAAAGGGAATATACTTTTTGTATTACAGAGTACTTGCTTGAGGGTTTCGATTAAGCCACCATGCTCAATCTCAAACCTGTTGGGAGAAGGATCCCCCAAGGGCAGTTTTAGGGCTAAAAGCCCATGTTTGATTCAAATTTTGTAATAAAAATGTAAAGACTCCACATTTTGTGGTCACGGAGCGTGAAGGTGTTATGTGTCATAAAGGGTAGTCCACCCTTAGTTTTGTAAAGTAAAGTCAGCTATAAGGGTTCCATGCATGGTCTGCGGACCATGGGATTGTATAAAAAGAGCTAAGCTCTAAGTAGTTTTAGAGACATACAATGATCAATCATGTAAGAGAGTTGTGCTCTGAAACAGGAAGTCTAAGTCTTGGGTTGTAACATAGGTAGAGGCTCTGCAACTGAGTGTGCAAAGGCCTAGGGTAGAAGTTCGCAACTGAGTGCGAGGACTCCTGCAGCTCTGTGCGTAGGGTGGACAAAGTTGTAAACACTTGGAAGATATTAATAAAGAAAGATGATCTGCAATTCCTGTGTCTTTGTTCTGTTATTGCATCTTGATATGTTATGTATGAATTTCCTTTATTATGCTTATGTGATGCACGAATGAATGCAATTCCATTGAATAATTGAACATAATTACAATTATTTGTTTATGCTGTGATAACTATACTTATTCAATAAGATAAGCAAGTCACTTAGAGTAATTTGGAATTTGCACGGCAGGCTGCCATAGCAACGCGAAAGTACCTAAGCAATAGGCTAGGGTTGCACGAAGGTCAATCATACCCTTTCACGGAGGTATTAAAGGACAAAATAAAGGGCTTGTCTTGCAAGCCATAGAGTGGAGCGACCTGCGCGAAGGCAGGGATAGAGGGAATCAAATGACATCACAACCATCTTAGGGTGTGGAAACTTGGTTCCAGCATCCCCCCATACTGCTTCGAGTGAGAATTTGGTCCGCGCTCTGCGAGTTATGCCCAAAAGGGCCAGTGCTGTAGGGATTTGTTTGGTTAATTAATGCTAAACCTTGTAGAAAATTCGTGAATAATATGACATTTATTCACAAAGATTATCCTGATTATACACTATTTGTGGAATCATGCATAATACATAACCTCCTCTATGTTGATCATCAATTTAGCAGTATTCAAAAACATACACATGCGTACATTGAAGCATCAATCACACATATCAACACAGTATGTACCTGGGGAAAGCATATAGCTGAAAACCCCCAACTATCAGTATATTATATTGATTGAGAACATGTAACAATACATAGTACAATACTCCTCACAAGTACTCAGTACTATCTCCACCTATTACACACAAACTAGCTCAGATCTGAATCAATCACT
>APFE031228886.1:0-11707 GCA_000404065.3 Pinus taeda | reverse complement strand
AAAAGATATAAATTATGCACATTATTCAAAACCTAGATATTATTCAAAAGAATCTCCATTCATAATTAAAAATAACTTCAAAACTTAAAACATATTTAAGTAATTAATCCACCCAATATTACCTATTATATAGATTATAATAAATTAAAAATCATATATCAAATACCACTATCAAGTAAACATACCCACAATACAAAGGTCTAAACAGTTTTGAGAATCAATTCATCAATACTTGAATATATATGATGATTATGAGAGTAATACTTGGTGATGCAATACTGATACACATAGTGACTTGTAAGGCTGGTGTAGCATCCAACACAGCCATCCTATGTTATATGTTATACTCTACTTGACAATATATTAAACCAGTGTTTAGATTATATATTGTATGTGGAATTTGACTGTACAGAAGTGTAAATGCAGAAGTTGGAGTTTTGATGAAATAATAAGTGCCCAAAACTAGACCTGGGCCTCTAGCTATCAAATTCATGATGTAGTAATGAGTAAATGTGAAATTAAAGAATTTGATTTGTTTTCCACCGGTTAGGTGAGGGACATATGGACAATACATCATCGGGAAACCCTCAATTAAGGCTTGCATTGATTTGTTTTCCACTCAAATTCTTTCTGACCAAATACAAAGTGTAGTTTTATGTGATTCAGTATTCGATTCATTGATTTGTTTTCCACTGCAATTTTTTCCTGACCAAATATAGCTAGTCTAGTTTTATGTGATTCAATGTAGCATAAAAATTATTTTAGGCCTAATTAAAACATAATTTATCTGTGCATTGGGTTATGTTAATGCGATCTTTTGAGATTTCACTTGATTGTGGAGAATAATTCATCTTGGTTTTACTCAATAGTTTCTATATTTGAATTTTCAAATCTATTTATTCTAGGAGATATTGAAGTCTAAGTGTATTTATATTTATTTGTCAAATCTAAAGTGAATTTATTATCCTCTCCATCTAGGTTCAATTTCAGTAAGTGACTCTTTGAGTTTATGACTTTGAGCCTCATTGTTATAGGATATAGAATAAATTAATTGACTTAGCTAACAAGGTTTGAAGTCTTCACTAGAAATACTCATTATGAGCTCAACATGTGAGATGCAAAAATTGAACCCAAGTGGAAAGGACAACAACATCTAAATCCAATTGACCACAAACATTGACAACTTGACCTTCACACATGAAAGAGTCATTCTCAAAAGCAATGGCCTCTATCAAAACCTAAAATATTTACATGATTGTCTTTGAAACTGGGATACCAAACAAAAGTTTGCATAAATTATTATAGGCACAAGTTATTGATTACAATTAAATTCTCATAACACGGTCAAAAAATGATCTCTGAAAAATGACATGGAAGATCACAAAAAATATAATGAAATTAATGACATAGAAGATCACAAAGAATATAATGATTCTAAAAAACAACTGCCTCTATGAAAACCTAAAATATTTACATGATTGTCTTTGAAACTAGGATACCAAATAAATTTTTTTTAAATTATTATAGGCACAAGTTATTGATTACTATTAAATTCTTGTAACACAGTCAAAAAATGATCTCAGAAAAATTACATGGAAAATCACAAAGAATATAATGAAATTAATGGCATAGAATAGAATATAATGAAATTAAAAGTGATGTAAAAGAAAACTGGGACGCAAAAAAAACTAGAACACTTCAAACAAGGACAAGAAAAGTCTTCTAACAAGGACAAGATTTTTTTTTTCATAAATTATTATAGGCACATGTTATTGATTACAATTAAATTCTCATAACACAGTCAAAAAATGATCTCAAAAAAATGACATGGAAGATCACAAACAATATAATGAAATTAATGGCATAGAAGATCACAAAGAATATAGTGAAATTAAAAGTGGTGCAAAAAAAAATTCTGGGATGCAAAAAAAACTTGGAGCACTTCAAACAAGGACAAGAAAAGTCATTGGGCCTTTTTTGAACAAGGATCCAAAAACTCAACTAACCATCCAAACATACACCAAGTTTTTCTTTCGATTATAAAGCATCATTACCAATACACAAAAAAAATATATTATTAAGAATTGTCAAAAACAAACTACTATGACAATCATTATATTAGAAAAAGAAATAAATATTACAATTGTACAGTTAATTAAACAAGTTATTTATGAAATCCTTAAACAAGCACACAAATCTATGTTCAGTATTCAAACGTTCAAAAGATGCATTTTGTTATGATCAATCTAAATTATTTTGATTTTTTTAAGTAATCATAGTAACTATACAAATTCTCACTAGAAAACTACATGTTATATCTATATTCACAATTTATTTAAATACCTCAAAATACATCTCCACTCCCATGTGAACAAATCCAATACTGGAAAACAAATGCCCTTTACATAAGGAACTTCTTTAAAAGGTAATTCATAAAAAAATATTCGCAAACGAATTCAAAACGGGAAACAAAATATCACATATTGAAGAGCCTCATGACAATATTACCATGTTTCTTATCTTTATAAAAAAAAAATAAGAAAAAAATAATTTCCAAAACAAAATCCAAGATGATGTGGAATGCAACACATTCACAAAAAATATGTTGTTTGTTATGTAGAAATTATGGTGTAGAATTGCAACTACTCATGAAATTTTAATTAAATCACCAGACACAATCTTACTCTACTCCTTTGTAAAATTCAATTCACAATTTAGAACCACAAGCTGAAACATGTATAAGGAAAACACACATACATACCGTATTTTTTGAGTAGAAAGCAATTGTTAAAAAACCCTTATATTTTCTTGCATGAATCTGATGTGAATAAAGATGTATTACAATTGCTTGCTCTCTCTAATCACAACTTGCAAGTGAATAACCTATCTCTCTGCTCACTGAGAAGCTCTGACCCAAACTTAGTCAATTTGTTCATCTGCTTGAGCCCCTATTTCCTTGTGCAATTCCTTTAGAAATTAGGCCCCTATTATTTAGTAAAATCCTCAAAGTGATTGTGCGATTCCCAATGTCAACTCGAGAACTCGAATTCTTTGCATGCACTAGCTATTTTGGGTTGATTGATTAGTTAACTCTATGGACACTGAGTTTGACTCAAGTCTTATTGAACAACTAACCTTCCACTAGTTCCTCTAACAATTAGAACTAGTTTAAGTGAAGACAACTTGAAATAACTAACCTTGATTGCGACAAATTAGCAATCACACATGCTTACCTGAACTCTAACTCCTCTAACTCAAATTTATTGATCTAACTGACTCACAAGAGCCATGTCACCTATGCTAACTACATCCAAGTTGTCTTCTAATGTGGAAATTCATTTTTTCTCAATTTAATCAAAGGCAAACTCAAATTGAGAATTTCTTGCTGCATTTTTCAACTCTCTCTCTTCACAAGAAAGGGATTATCAACCACCTCTATCCTACACCCATGGAACTCGAAATTCCCTCTTCACAAGGCCTTTTTCAAAATGTCACCATCTTGTTCCTGTCTTAAAAAATATTGTAGCAAGATTATCCACCTCTGCACACAGTCCTATAAATGGTGATACCAAATATCTATATGCTTGGATCGATCGTGAAATACATGATTCTTGGAGAGATTGATGCAAATTTGATTATCACATTAGATCATAGTTGGATCCATCATCTAGCCAAATTGTCCCACAAGTATCTTTGTCATATTACCCCACATGATGCTCGACTTGCAGCCATGTATTTAGCTTCTGCTGAGCTAAGCGCCACAAACCTTTGGTTCTTGTTGTACCATGAAATATTTGTAGACACAACATTGAAAATTCCACTTGATGTATTATTTCAGTTTGATGGACTCCTTGCCCAATTTGCATCTATGAAGCCACACAGATTCACTGCCTTTATCTCTCTGTACCATAATCCAAACTGGGTAGTGCCTCTAAGGTACCATAAAACATGCTTAGTTTCCTTCCAAAATAATTTGGTTGGCCTAAGCATAGCTTGGCTCAACTGGTTGAATGCACATCACATATCTCGTCGTGTGTTCACAAGGTACATTAGTGAACCCACTAGCTATCGATAAATAGTAGCATCCACTTCCTCACCTGAAGTGGCATCCTCCTTCCTCGAGTTGGTCACTAGTTCCCCATCACCTTTCCATACTTCCAACCCAAGGAAGTAGTGCATGATACCCATGTCCTTGATTTTAAATTCTCTTGCAAGGTCCTCCTTGCAAGATCTAATCAACTCCTCATTACTAGTTAAAATCAAATCATCAACATATAAGACAATAATAGGCAATTTAGCTTCTACCAAGATGAATAAAGAAGTATTACAATTGCTTGCTCGCTCTGAGCACAACTTGAAAGTGAATAACCTATCTTTCTACTCATTCAAAAGCTTTGACCCAAAATTAGTCAATTTCTTCCTCTTCTTGAGCCCCTATTTCCTTACGTAATTCCCTGATAAATTAGGCGCCTATTATTTACTAAAATCCTCAAATTGATTGTGAAATTCCCAAGGTTGATCATCTGATTGCATGCAACACTTGTACACTACTTACTAGTCTACGCTTGATGTTACATTGCCTTAGAATCTCCACCCCAACTGGAGAACTCGAATTCTCTCCATGCACTAGCTATTTTGGGTTGATTAATCAGTTAACTAGATGAACACTGAGTTTGACTGAAGTCCCATTAAACAAATAACCTTCCACTAGTTCCTCCAATTGTTAGAACTTGTTTAAGTGAAGACAACTTGAAATAACTAACCTTGATTGCTAAAAATTAACAATCACACATGCTTATCTGAACTTTAACTCCTCTAACTCAAATTTATTGATCTAACTAAGTGACAAGAACCATTTCACCTCTATTAATTGCATCCAAGTTGTCTTCTAATGTGGAAATTCATTTTTTCTCAATTTAATCAAAGGAAAAATCAAATTGAGAATTTCACACTGCATTTTTCAACGCTCCCTCTCAGCAAGAAAGAGATTATCAACCACCTCTATTCTACACTTGTGGAACTCAAACTTCCCTCTTGATAAGGCCTTTCTCAAAATTTCAGCATTTTGTTCCTCTATCGAAATGTATTGTAGCAAAATTATCTGCCTCTGCACATAATCTTGTGAATTGTGATACTAAATATCTATATGCTTGGATCGATTGTGAAATACATGATTCTTGTAGAGCTTGATGAAAATTTGATTATCACATTAGATCATAGTTGGATCCATGATCTAGCCAAATAATCCCACAAGTATGTTTCTCATATTGGCTCCAATGATGCTTGAATTACAGCCATGTCTTCAGTTTCTTGCGAGCTGAGCGCCACAAATATTTGCTTCTTGTTGTACCATGAAATAGTTGCAGACCCAACGCTAAAAATTCCACTTGATGTATTATTTGAGTTTGATGGACTCCCCACCCAATTTGAATCTGTGAAGCCACACAACTTCATTCCCTTTATCTCTTTGTACCATAGTCCAAATTGGGTTGTGCCTGTGAGGAACCATTAAACATGCTTAGTTTCCTTCCAAAATAATTTGGGTGTCCTAACCATAGCTTGGCTCAACTCATTGAATGCACATCACATATCTCATCGTGTGTTCACAAGGTACATTAGTGAACCCACTAGCTACCAATAAATAGTAGCATCCACTTCCTCACCTGAAGTGACATCCTCCTTCCTCGAGTTGGTCACTAGAGGTGTCTCCATGGGTTTGCAACTCTCCATGTAGAACTTATGTAGTATCTCATTTACATACTTTCCCTAAGAGACAAACAGTTCCCCATCGCCTTGCCATACTTCCAACCCAAGGAAGTAGTGCATGATACCCATGTCCTTCATTTCAAATTCTCTTACAGGGTCCTCCTTGCAAGATCTAATCAGTTGCTCATCAGTAGTTAAAATCAAATCATCAACGTATAAGACAATAATAAGCAATTTAGCTTCTACCAAGATGCGATATAGGTTTTCATCTAGTAACCTTTTTTGAAGCCCAAACCAGTGAGATAGTTATTGATCCTGGTGTACTAAGCACGATGTATATGTTTGAGACTGTCCAATGCTCGCTTGGGTCTGCACATATGAGACTCCCCATCAAATGTCTCAAAACCTTGTGGTTTCTCAATGTACACCTCCTCCTCAATAACCCCATTGAGAAATGTTTTTTTACATCCATCTAGTGGATCTTCCACCCCATCTTCATGGAGAATGCAAGAATTGATTTAATGGATGAGTACCTTACTACATGAGCAAAGGTCTCCTCATAGACAATTACCTCAACCGTAGAGTATCCCTTGGCCACAAATATGGGCTTAAAATTCTATATTCTTATGTCTACTACCTACTTAACCTTGAAGGTCCATCTTGAACCCACAACAAATTTATTAGCTTGTCTTAGGACCACTTCCCAAACACTGTTCTTTACAATGGATTCATATTCCTCCAACATTGCATCAACCCATACAGGTTTCTCTATTGATTCCTCCAAATATTATGACTTAGTGTCAACAAGATTAGTCATTAGAGCCATGTATCCAGTGTATCAATCATGACCTTCTCTTCCTACGCAAATTTGAAGGATCTCCCACATTCTCCCTCGCATCCTGCACAAGTATATTAGTTTTCTTGGTCCTTTTTCTACCTTCTCTGAATGGTTCTTCTTGAGTGGATGTCTCCACTCTCAGCTCCTCAATTTGTGGCTACCCCACAAATTTGTGAGTCTCCTCCTTTGGAGCTAAAATCTCCTCTTCTAGTGGGATGTGGAGCTCCTTCTCGAGAGAGCACCACATCGCTTTCTCCTCATCAACTTTTACGTCCCTTCACACAAATTTCATTATGAGGGATGACAAGTACACATAATAGTTTTGAGAAGTTTTTGTGTAACCCATAAAAATCCCCAATTATATTGTTGGCTCAAGCTTCTTCGTTGATTCATTGGAGGCATGGTGGTAGAAAGAGGCTCCAAAAATCCTGAAGAGCGACACATCCAATATTCTCCCCGAAAAAACCTTCATCGGTGTAATCATGTCGAGATTCAGACGAGGAATTTGGTTATGCAAATAGACAATTGTATCACATGCCTCTACCCACAATATAGTGGTAGGCCTTTATAATGCAGCATAGCCCTCACGGTGCCCACAATGCTATGGTTCCTTCTTTTATCCACCCCATTTTGTTTTGTTTTGTGGAGTGTTGTCAACTCTTGTCAAATTCCTTCTTTCACATAGAAATTTTTGAATTCACTCGACACAAAATCACCTCCATTATCGCTCCTGAGAGCCTTCACCTTCTTGTTAATTTCATTCTCAATCAGTGCCTTGAATTATATCAACTTGGAGAATGTCTCATCTTTCTTCTGCATGATCAAGATCCAACACTTCTGTGAGAAGTCATCAATAAAATTACAAAATATTTATGTTTGGCAGTGGAGGCTACCGAGAAAGGTCCACATACATCAGAATGGATCCCTTCCGAGACTGCATGTGCTTTGTTCTCCCGATCATGGAATGTGGATTTTGTGTACTTCCCCAAGGTATACCCTTTACATACATCTTGTTGGCTAAGTTATCATTTAGGGAGGCCAGTGGTTATTTGTTGCATAATCTTGAAGAGCGACACATCCAACGTTCTCCCCGAAAAAACCTTCATCGGTGTAATCATGCCGAGAATCAAACGAGGAATTTGGTTATGCAAATAGACAGTTGTGTCACACGCCTCTACCCACAATATAGTGGTAGGCCTTTATAATGCAACATAACCCTCATGGTGCCCATAATGCTATGGTTCCTTCTTTTAGCCACCCCATTTTGTTTTGTTTTGTGGAGTGTTGTCAAATCTTGTCAAATTCCTCCTTTCACATAGAAATTTTTGAATTCACTCAACACAAAATCACCTCCACTAGTGCTCTTGAGAGTCTTCACCTTCTTGTTGATTTCTTTCTCAATCAGTGCCTTGAATTATATCAACTTGGAGAATGTCTCATCTTTGTTCTGTATGATCAAGATCCAACACTTCTGTGAGAAGTCATCAATAAAAATTACAAAATATTTATGTTTGGTAGTGGAGGCTGTCGAGAAAGCTCCACATACATCAGAGTGGATCCCTTCAGAGACTGCATGTGCTTTGTTATCCCGATCATGGAATGTGGATATTGTGTACTTCCCCAAGGTACACACTTTACATACATCTTGTTGGTCAATTTCTCATTTAGGGAGGCCAGTGGTTATTTGTTGCATAATCTTGAAGGCGCCATGATGCAAATGACCAATTCTTGTGTGCCAAAGTTCACGAACATCGCGACTCCGCACTTTCTCCACCTTAGTGCTTAATGCAACATAGTCTTCCACATATAGCTTATACAGGTTCTTCACATGAACTCTGATTTGCTTCACCTATCCCATGGCTATGTGACTTAATAATGCTTTTCCTTTTCTAAAGATCACATCATAACCAAAGTGTTTCAAAATTGCAAAGGAGATGATATTTTTATTTAGGCCCAGAATGAAAATGACATCCTTGAACCTAAGAGGGGTGACCAAATCCCTTTGAAAAATGAATATACAAATCTTGGCTGCATTGTACCTTCTATCATCCCCCATCTCGATGTGCATTTTCAAGTCTTCCTCATCCAGGTCACTGAAAAATTGTCTACACCCTGTCATGTGAAACAATGCACTTGAGTCCAAGTACCACACACTCCCCATCATTTTGCTTACCATGCATGCGATAAGGGTAAAGTAAAGCTCAAACTGTGAAGCAAAAGATTCACCTACTCCTCCTTCTAAGTTCTTCTTGCTCGGATTTTTATGTGGACACTTCGTGGCATAGTGTCCAAATTCATGACAATGGAAGCATTTAATTTTGGACAAATATTTCTTCTTGCCCCCTTGGCTAGATTCTGGTTTGGATTGTGATTTATTCCATTTTCCCCTTCCAACCAATGCAATTTTTTCTTCATCCTTGCCCTTGGATGAAGTCCCATCGCTAGTATTCCACCTTATTTCCTCATGTACCAAATCAGACCATAAGCATTCCAAAATTGGTAGTTTCTCCCTCTCGTTAGTTCTTGGTAAGGCCTAGTAGGGATAGGCTTACCAAGTTAGCTTCTACAACATTAACACCAACCCCACCAAGTTGATCAAGAACTTGTGTGAACTTACTTAGATATTGTAGAATAGTGTCACTACAAAACTCACTCGCACAGTACGTTATATCCTCCATTGTGGGTGTACCTAACTTCGGTCAAAACTGCTACTCGCTTTACACTATTCCAACTCACTTATGGCCTAGAAGTGGTACTACATATCAAGTGCCAGATTACTTCATTGAAACTCATTGTTGAACTCTTGCCCGACGCCACTATTGAAGAAGAATGCTTGCTGTATCTCAATCAGCTCGATGAGACCCATTGAGATGCCACACTAGAACTCGAAGCCCATAAGTGTCAGGTCAAATCCCAATATGACAAAAATGTCAAGCCTCATTCTTACCAAGAAGACAATCTTGTTTTACTCTATGATTAGAAACACGACCTCTTAGGGGCATGAATGCTTCAACCATTATGGATCGGTCCATATGTGATCACCAGAGCCCTCTCAAAAGCTGCCTATGAAATTTAGGACTGTGAAGGAATGCGATCGCTAAGCCCCGAAATGGGCTCTATTTGAAAAAGTATTATGCCTAGTATTGTACTAGGCATGAGCTTTGTAATTTTATGTATTTATAAGTTTTTTCTCTTTTTGCTATGAATGGATTTTTGCAATTTTGCGAGTATTTGTCTCATATATGTTTCTCGTTGTGCAGATGTCTTCATCACCCTTACTATACGTAGGATATGAAGATGGTGCCAGTCATCACACATGACACATTGCATCAATTGCTTGGGTCATTTACACACCTGATTTAAAACTACTTTGTTTCGGGGGAGTCTTTCATGGCACCACCACCAACAGTATTGCTAAGTATATGTCTATAATATCACTTCTCACTAAAACGTCATCTTGGGACATCTCCAATCATTAGGGGATTTTTTAGGTGTAAAATGGGCCTCCTGAGGAAATCATAAAATAATAGTGGAAATAATAAAATAAGATTAGATTACATCATCAAATTTCAGAGGGCAAAAAGAAAAACTATTTTTTTCAACTATATTTTCAACTTATCTTTTTATGGGTTTACTCAAATTTCAAGTGAAAACATTTTTTGGATGCATAATTTGATTCCTCACCCAAGGAGTACCCATGTTGCATACTTTCGATAGACCCTACTACACAAAAATGAGAAATACATTAAAAACATGATTGCAAACATGTTTTTTCATGTATTTCTCATTTTTCTTGTAGTAGTGTCCATCGAAATTATCCAACATGGGTACTCCTTGGATAAGGAATTAAATTTTTCATACAACGAGCACTCCCTCTCAAAATTTGAATAAAACCTTAAGGAGATAAGTTGAAATACAAGTTGAAAAAATAGTTTTATTATTTTATTATTTTTTTTATCTTTTTACCCCTTTACTCTAAAAATGGTGAATCATCCTCCATGGTTGACATCATCATCTTGAATCCTATTGGTTCTTATAAAGTTTATTTTGGTTGTAGATTTTTCTTAGGAGGCCCATTTTAGACCTCAAAATTCCCCTAATGTTGGTGTTCAGGTTAGACTCTCAACTTGTCGTTATGGAATTGAAAAATCATTATCACATTTGAAATCCATTATTGTTACGTCATTATTTAAGGTACGACTCTTAGAATGCCAATTTGAGTTTATTACATATGAACACATTCCTCGAGAATTTAATGCATTTGCTGACTCATTAGTAAACTATGTATTAGATTGACATCTCTCTTTTTTATTATAGATACATGCATGAAAGTAAATATTTACATAGTTAAAAATTTACAGAAACATTAAAAAACATTTACATCATAAAAGTGTCAATCTCTCTCTCTCTGTCTCTCTCTCTCTCTCTCTCTCTCTATAATATATAATATATATATATATATATATATAATATCTATATCTATATCTTTATATAATATAATATAT
Source organism: Pinus taeda (assembly GCA_000404065.3). Taxonomy (NCBI): domain Eukaryota; kingdom Viridiplantae; phylum Streptophyta; class Pinopsida; order Pinales; family Pinaceae; genus Pinus; species Pinus taeda. The sequence continues at coordinate 658 of APFE031228886.1, read as the reverse complement.
AAATATATAATATAGAATAAATATATATATATATCAAATCCCACGTGTTTCACATCAGAAAATTCCCCAAAACTTGGATGTTTTAAGTGCAAAATAACTCTATTAAGGCTTTTTATAACACCTGTTGGCTAACCCATGCTATTTCTAAGAGTCTACTACTCATGAAATCTAAAAAATACTCTAGCTAACCTCCTAAGAGGAACTAGAAATCACTCAAGCAAATGGACGGTGTGTCGCTGCATATGGGAAGGGATCTCCCTCATGGGAAGAGGAGGAACACCCATGCTCAGGCCTTTGAATTTCCTCAAAACCTTTCATAGACTCTTCACATCATCTCCATCTTAGGAAGTCGCCACACCCGCACCAGCTCTAGGTAGTTGGTCCCCTTGCCTTGCTTAGCGAGGCATACCCGCAAGTCGCACTCGTGCCACATATTCGTCAATCAAGCACTTCATATTAGCACTTTCTCATCTATAAAATCAAAAACATTACATAAACATTAAAAAGTTAAAAAATACTTTAAGTACTCTAAGAAATCTTCTTATCTTGAGGCCCCTAATGACTACCAGGTTGCAGCATCAAATCTCGATCTCCTATAAAGTCCATGCCTTCATAAGCATAGTCATCAATCATCATAATTTGGCCATTAAGCCACTCA